>JACEEZ010001820.1:0-10000 GCA_016584305.1 Chionoecetes opilio
CTCACACTCAGACTCACTCAAAGGATCCCTCATTTCATCCTCTCGTCTTCCAGGCATGCTAAAACTCAGGTCATTAAGCCAAGTACAAGCAAGTTATTATGACACGATCACTGACAAAAGAAAAATGATGAATCGGTCAGTCAATCAAGAAGGAGAAGAAAGGCGCGAGATGGGGTCAAATCGATATCGATAGATGGGGTCAATATCGATAACGCTCGAGCTGCATACAATCTGCTCCCACAAAAACTTGGGTCATGTTACGAAGGGAATTTATTTTATTTGTGTCGCTCAACAGATAACCTTACTGGCCACTTCCCATCGACCCTGCGAGAATGGAGGAGTCACACACTCTATTGGGATGCGAACCATGCGTGGGTCAGTGGCATCTCCAGCGCAAAGATCCACCTATCAGATAACTTTCCGGCGTCTTCCCAGGTCACCTCACCACGCTCGACGCGGCCTGTGACTACTGCCCAGGGGACTTGTTTTGGCTGTCTAAGGTGATGAAATTGAGGACCTCTCTTGGCAGCAAACGTGGAAGGGTAAAAATGCTTACTGTGAGTGGAAATGTACTTATACAGGAAGAATGTTAAGAAAGGTAAATGGAAAAGCAAATGGAGGTTAAGTGAGGTGTTCCTCCTAAAAAGAAAAGAAATATGAAAATATCGTTTCGTTTCAATGGTATTTTTGCATCCTCTGACCCAAAACCTGAGCAGGCAGCCCCAGGACTAGGGTTGAGAACCACTTACCTAACAAAAAAAATCCCTCCTCACACACGCACCAAACGCTGTGTGTATAGCCGACGGCCGTCCTGTGACACCCTTTCCCATGTGTTCCAATATCGCCTCTGTAATTTTCCGGCAAATGAGCCGCTGCTTAAGCATTACTCTTAACAGTGCGGCGGAGGGTAATTTTAGGAGTCTTCTAATTCAATGTGTGCTTTCTTCATAACTGCGAGGCAGAAAAGACATGATCATCAACAAGTTAAAATAAAAATATCCTCAACCCTGAACACTACAAACAACGCTATAATTTAATTCTTTCATTCAGATCATTATCATAACCATTATTATCATTACTGTCATCTTAATAGTGACAATAAGAATTCAAATACTAAGAATAATAATGATGATAATAATAATGATAATAGTTACATCACAATCAATTTTACAAATGTAATTATTAGTTTTGCTCTTATTATTGATACTACTAAAACACCAACAATAATAATAATGTTACTGGGTTATTTTATATCAATCATTGTATTCATAGAACATTACATGAGGCTTTCTTCAGAAAACGATTAAATTTATTTTCACTTAACAAATAGTTCTCATAACATACAAGTCAATCAATGTCTTAAGCTCAGTGTGGCCTGAGGAGATCAACCACTCGCGTCTCTCTCTGATGTCTGATTCCCTCGTTTCACCTCCGCCTTAGTATTCCCAGCTCGACCATCTTTCTTTCTTTGTCAATAACACTATACGCACTGAAGCTACTAATATCAAGTCCTTCCTTCCCTCTAACCCTCAGCTATTCTTCATAACTCCCCTGCCATTCACTGCATGTAACCCTTGTTTTCCCTGCCTTTCACTTTCCCTTTTTTTCATCATAAAGGACTGGCTAACTGCTCTTGTCTCCTCTTCCCCTCCACCCCTACATTCCTTCCACCCTCTTCTCCATTGCCCCTTTACTATGTCATTCGTATTCTTCTCTCCGCTGTGAAAGGAAAATAGAGTCAAAGGGACGTTTAACTTTTCGCTGTAATTATTATCCTTACACGCAATTTTCTGGCCAATCTGATTTCTTTGTTACGTACAATTTACTTTGCGATAGACAGACGTAGTGTTATTTGACAGATGTGCATTATTTCTCTCTCTCTCTCTCTCTCTCCTCTCTCTCTTTTCTCTCTCTCTCTCTCTCTCTCTCTCTCTCTCTCTCTTCTCTCTCTCTCTCCTCTCTCTCTCTCTCCTCTCCTCTCTCTCTCTCTCTCTCTCTCTCTCTCTCTCTCTCTCTCCCTCTCTCTCTCCTCTCTCTCTCTCTCTCTCTCTCTCTCCTCTCTCTCTCTCTCTCTCTCTCTCTCTCCTCTCTTCTCTCTCTCTCTCTCTCTCTCTCTCTAATAGGGTACTATATGTGTTTGTGAAACTTCTGTCAATAAACTAATAAAGTTATCGCTCTCTACATGCTAGAATGATACAATACAGCGCTTTATACTTCAGCAAATGTTTAGGTCACCGATTATCAGAACCGGCAACAGTATTTATTCTTTCTTAGATTACAGCAATATTTCCATATATTAGACTCACCGGTTTCCATCATTGTCTCTGTAACAAACCGGGTAAAACAGCAACACGTAGAGCAAACCAATACACTACTCATCCTACTTACAAGTAAATAAATTGGTTAAATGTGACCAGTTTTTCAAGAACCTCATTGTCGCGTGCATTTGGGGAGGCAGATAAGAGACAGGAGGTCGCCAGGTACGCCTCAGGAAGCAGATGAAGATAGATAGAGATAATTATTAGAGGTCGAAGCTCCAGGAAGCTCTAGCGAATGTAAAACGAGAAGAGGTAAGAGGAAGGTACAGGAAGAGAAACGTTATTGATAGACGGAGAGGAAGTGCATCGCTTAATATAAGAGTAGGAAAGGAACACGTCGGTCGTTAGGGAAGGCTGTGGCGGGTTTGTCCAAGGTTGTGAAGCGGAGTGGGTTAGTGAAAAGTTAATGGCAAATTGTAGTTGTTGTTGCTGTTGTTGTCAACTAAATTAAAAGCTGGGATTTTCATCTAAATTTTCGTATATTTTATTTTCCTTGCTTTTGATGGTACGAAACTTAACGATCTTGTACTTGTTGCTTTGTTGAACATTATAAATTGTATATACGATATCATTAGTCACTACAATATCTGAGGAACGTAAACAATTATCTTGAGATTTTATGGCAACTCTTGACAAGTAAATGGCAACTTTCGGCATGGAAAAAAAGAAAAAGATTTACAGCGATATTTCCTCCAACTACGATGTAATAATATGTGGAAACAAGCTGTCATCAAATTAAGAAATACCATTTTTTGGCATATAACACTTACTTTTAATGATGTATACTTGTCTCACACCTGATAAATACATAAAATGCGAGAAAGAATACTTGTCTGAATAATTATTACTTTACAAATAAGACAACACAGTGGCGCCCATAGTTACGCGAGTTTGATTCCGTCACAAAACAAAAGCTTTACGCGGGGAAGGCGGAATGTGGTTTTCAGAAATATGTTGAAGACAGAGGTAGAGTTTCTCTGGGGTTCACTATATACATAACTCTATGGTAGCTACTTTTTATCATCTAATTGGATGCCATTACCTGCTTGCTACGTGGTCAGCATCTGGCGAGCGAACGTGTAAACCTTTCTGGATCACGGATGAGCATAATCCTTCCCTACTTTTTTTCATGTTCTGGTTGGAGGAAGGAAAAAAAAGCCAAAACACACGCTTGGGCAGCGTGCCACACCCACCAGGTGGGTATTTTCATTTCCCCGGCCCAGGACATCTGCATTTTCGGATTTTGAAGAAAAAAAACTTCGCCATTCGACTCTTCTAAGCCAGATGGAATTGCCTGACCATATAACTCAATTTCAAAATTGTTTAACTATTTTCATAATATACCCTAGCGAGCTTATCCCCCTTAAAGTAATCGTCCAGACCCATTTTTTCTTTGCCTAGATATACAATAATAATACTAATAATATTATATTATCAACCGGAGGCATACAGGCAAAAAAGCAATTACAAGACAAGGAGTTAACTTAAGTACTAGAGCAAAATATACATAATATAGGCACATTAGAGTAGATAGTACCAAAGTGCATATAGTATATAGGATATACATACATGTACACCTGTGTTACCCCATATTCTGTACAAACAGCAGGCCCAGCCACCGCTGTTGTATAGGTCCACATACATAGGCCGAGCTTTGCCTGACAGAGGTGATGATGGAGTTCATGGAGAGCTACACCCTATTGTGACAGACATTAAGGCGGTTCAGAGTGGCCACCTTGAACCGCAACCACAGTGAGCTGCAGTACATAGAGTAGCAGTGACTCCTGAACAAATCCATCTTCACCTCTCTTCTACAGTAGGAACATTTCCTCTGTAGAGTATTTCCCATGACAAGAAGCTTGGTGGTCTGCTTGATGATATCATCAGCAACAGTCATGTCGTGGTATATAACATGGCCTAAGTATGCGAATCTATCTACAAAAGTGAGGGCAGACCCACTGAGCCATGCCGTCTTGAGGTAATTCACCTGAGTGCGTGCCGGTGATACTACCATGCACTCTGTCTTAGTGGTGTTGTAGACAATGTCATGCTTGGCAGCATACACCTGACACACATTGATAAGGTCCTGTAACACATCCACAGTGGGTGCGAGCAGTACCATATCATCAGCATAACTCAGTGAGTTGATGCACCCATCATGTATGTGGCAGCCGACACCTGTATCGCGAAGGTTGGCACTGAGATCATCCGTGCACACATGGTATAGGTAGGGAAATAAAATCCCCCCCCCCCCCCTGCCGAATATCATTGGCTGTTCTAAAGGACAGCGAGAAGGAATTACCCCACTTAACAGTAAATTCTTGGGTAGTGTACCAGTATATTTATAAATTAATTATGTACCCAGGTGTACCCCTGACGAGAAGTATATTAAAGAGCTTCCAGTAACTAAATATTTTGAATGTTCGTTCCAAACACCTAATCCACAAAAGAATATTCATTTCCACGCCTTATTTCCGTAAAAACACAACTTTTGTAATAAGCGCCGGAAAAAATTCAACCTCGTTCCCGCTGCTGCGTGAATATTACTAATGACGGCACAGGAGGTGTTTCTCCGAGAAAGAGAGAGAGAGAGGGGGATCATGTAGTTATTCAAGAATCTGCTTTGAACTTGAACTGGGGACCTTGTGCTCACCTCCCAGGCTCTTGTCGACCGCATTAAAGATGGTCGAAAGAGTTGCCCCCGGCTGGATTCGAACTCGGGACATCGACATCACCACTCCAAGACACTAACCACTCGGCCACCGCCTCTTCAATTAGTGGACGCAGATTTTTTGCTCCATGAATGAACGCTAATCCCTCATCTATAGTTCTGCCTACCGTCGCTGCATAGGTGGGGTGTGTTCAGCGGGGCGAGTGGCACACTGACTTTTTTGTTGCGTAGTTTTGGGTCTGATTGTTGTAGATGTGTCGGGGTACTTTAGCTATAACCATGGATCTATAAAGGGTGGTGCCCATCATCCCCGCGATTTGAAGCCAGATAAATGTCACAGCTGCCAATTTTGTTCAGGTTAGTATTAGTTGCCAGTAAGCACAAATTTCCCCAGAGGTTGATATTTCGGGAGGTATAAACCTACTGTTTCCTGTGGTAGGTACACTTACCAATTTATCTTATTGCTCCAAGCTATTTACATGGGAGACAACAATAATAATATTGATCATTATAATAACAACAACACACACCGCTCATCTGCCCTGACTCAATATGGCGGCCGAAGGCTCCTATTGGACTTCTAAAACTGACTTCACTTCATAGCCCACCGCTCGCGGGGAATGGCCTCTTCATCCATCATAGCTCAATTGCTATAACGGTGCGAAGGTGTCATAGCATCTTAGCGGATGCTGGCGGAGTGAGACTAAACTTTGCAATATCAATTTTTAATAGTGAGAAGTTTAAAATATTGAAAGCATTATTAAGGCGCTTGGTAATTATCATTTTAATGCATGAAGGTTGTCAAAACTTCAAGAACTCGGAATGTATTATAATAATGATCATTAATCTAAAAAGACTGTTTTTCCTTAATGAAGCGATAAGAACTTAAGAAAAAACGTGGTCGTGGGTTCAATACCAGCTGGACTTTGTGAGAGATTACCACAGTTCAGGCAAATATGCTGAAGGGAGATTACAACACTTAGATTTCAGGGGTTCTCTTGGACTTCAGTAAACGGGAGTGCATCGGAGGACACAGGGGGGCGGCATGAGCCTCTAATAACAGGCGTCACTATAAGAATTCTGCCTGCGCCTCCACGGGCGAGGACCAACCATCAGAGCCCTCAAGTGAACCTCCAGATCCTACCATCCGAGCCCTGGGTCACCACTGACTACAGGCGCTATAGGCACAGATGTAAAAAAAAAAAAAAAAAAAAAAACGTTGCGGGTGGCACATGATCTGGTGGTGCAAGTTAAGAGGATAAATGTGTGTTAGAATATAAGAACATAAGGAAGCGACAAGAGGTCGTGAGACCTACACAAGGTAGTTCCTGCTACTTAACTCTACCTATATCCACCTCTCTTCCCCATCCATGAATTTATCCAGACGTCACTCCGTTTTAGAGAAAAAAAAAAAAAATTGCGAAAACTTGTTAAACATCAGCCGCATGTGTTGGCATTACTGTCCCAAAAGATTGCTGTCATATGACAATTTTTCTATTTTTTAATAAATATTAGAAATACTATACGTAGGCTGGCAATGATTCGTTTACATATAACGTAATAGCACGTGGGCAGCTCATTTATACAATGTTTTCCCTTTTTTTCTTGGTTTTGATAAAAAAAAATTCTCTGAAGAAAAAAAGAAAAAAACTTTGAAAACATAATAAAACATAATAAGAAAAATATATAAATAAGAAAACATAATAAAACTTTGATGGCCGTTTCTGGAGTTTCGTTGGTGCTACTTTAGTATGCGTTCTACCGTTCTGTTTCTACCTTAGTATGCGGTCTACCGGCTGCTTCTACTTTAGTATGAGGTTTACTGCGCTACCACGCTATACTGTGGGTTTAATGGATTATTACCATCGGAGAATAACATTTAAAAAATGTATTCATTAATTTATTAATGAACAATAACATCACATAACTAATTCTAATTAGTAGATTAATTAAGGACTAATTAGTATATCATGCATAAACAATTAGCGGTATACATTACGAATATAGTTCAAAAATGCTATAAACAAATCAGGTTCATCTTTTCTGATCACTTTCCAGCAAAAATGATTAAGGTGTGACTGAAACAGTTCCTTGCTAACACCTCTCATGTTCTTTAAAATGCGTGTTCTGGCAACCACGATCGTTCTATATCTTGAGTGTTTGCTCCTGTTACTGGATCCACGTAATTTTCTTGGTGATTCACTGTACTATGGCGATAACCCAGATTATTTAAGTTTCCATATGCAGGCCATTCATCAGAGTGAATCACTGAACCGGCTTCACATTCCCGCTGAATGATGGGAATCAGAGCATTTCTGTCACGCCGTTCCACATGAAAATATCGGCAATCAGAGCCTTGCTTGAGGCCAAATACCCAATGCCCATCGATTCGGCGTCCATGGTACCTGTTGTTTTGTAGGTCTGCGTCGCTGTCTTCAGAGATGGGAGCAGTATCGCCATTGAGCATTCTCCCACTATTGTATTTCCGCCTTCCGGCAAATCTTGCCTCGTCAATCTGGATCGGGTTGTCGTCTGTACTAACCATCTTGCCTCTTGCACGATATGACACGATGCTTCCACACACTTCTCGGCACATATTATTCCAGTCATTTACTGTGGCGGAAGACCTCTCTGTTAGAGTTACTGCTTGGGTCATGGGTATTTCCATAACAAAAAGAAACACCAGTTCTAAGATTTCACACACAAACTCACCTTGTTGTTTAATTTGTTGTTCATATCCGTATAATGGAGGAATACATTCCCTTGCCGAACAGAACGTGTCGTTTGGCAGCCTTTACGTGGACAGCGAAGTACAGGCCTGAACTCTCCACCTCTCTCACGCTTTCGTTTTTCCTGCATGATACTACTACATCGATGACACGGATCTGCCTGCTGTGGTGCATCCGGAAGATAATTACTACGATAAAATGCAACTGCAGTTTCTTCTGACTGCAGAACACGTCGGTAAAGATCTTTCAACCTCATTGTGGAGTGAAATACACGTAGGTAGAAGTTTGGGACTAAACTGAGGAGAGTCATCTTTGTTCACCCTTATATAGGACAACTGTGAACTATGATAACCTGACCTGTGTTAGCTACCTGATCTATGACCTGTGGATCAGTAGCTAATCCCTTCAGATGCAGGGGTAGGGGACCAACTATGATAACCTGACCTGTGTTAGCTACCTGACCTATGACCTGTGGAGCAGTAACTAATCCCTTCAGATGCAGGGGTCGGGGACCAACTATGATAACCTGACCTGTGTTAGCTACCTGACCTATGACCTGTGGAGCAGTAACTAATCCCTTCAGATGCAGGGGTAGGGGACCTGTGGACCAGTGTAGGGGTAGATCACACCCTACACCACTGTAGACTGCGGTACTGCGGTAGAACACATAATAAAGTAGCACCGTTTCGTTTTTGCCTAAGATAATGTCATTCAAACTCTTACTACTCTGGCAATTCTTGTGCAATTTGCATAAGTATTTTTTATTTGAAAGCTGACACCTTATTCTAAGTATTGGACTGGTCAAAGATCTGGTAAGTTGAATATCTGATTTTATATTGAAGTTTATATTATTACGTAGGTGATATACGAGTGAAAACATTTTGAAAATTCAGCAAAGCATAACTAATGAACCTACACCAGAAAATATCAGTCCAAGTTTAGCACAATGCCCAATATTTTTCATAAAAAAAAAAACCAAGGCAGAGCTTCTAATAGCTAGTGACTAGTAGCGATATGAATAATTGACTAATATTGTGGACATATTCAAGTTAATTACTTTCAAATTATGTATTTATTGATATTATTTAATGAAACGTTATCTGTATAAGTACCATCATGTGCACAACTTTCAGTAAAATAATGAGCATCCTAGCTCCATTAGGGTAAAAAAGTTGTATCGCAAGCGTAGTGACGTCCTTAAAGACCCCAAGAGACTCCTTTTAAAGACCTCAAAAGGGTGAAAAGAAGGGAATGATGAATCTCGGAGAAGCTGCCATGCGTGTTCAGAAAGGTTGAGTGTGTGTTCAGCAGACTCCCAGGATGTGGGTAAACCTTTCTGATAGAAAAGGGAAAGATTATTGTTACCGCGAGAGGCCATCAGTTAAAGCAGCTTGGTAGGTGTGGGATGAGGGGACCAGGAGCCAGAGGTCGAGTATCTAAGATATCTTAAAAGGTTCTCTTGCGCTCACTAATTCACTCAGCGGCAATGTGATTTGTTTGTGTATGTGTGTGTGTTTGTGTGTGTGTGTGTGTGTGTGTGTGTGTGTGTGTGTGTGTGTGTGTGTGTGTGTGTGTGTGTGTGTGTGTGTGTGTGCGTGTGTGCGTATGTGTGTGTGTGTGTGTGTGTGTGTGTGTGTGTGTGTGTGTGTGTGTGGTGTGGGTGTGTGTGCGTGTGTGAGTGTGAGGGGGGGGAGCGTCAGACGCAGAGAGGTCAGCCAAATATGGTTTATTCAAAAGGGTATACTGTGTTAACCTGCTTTCTTATCTAAGCAACATAAAATCCAGCTGCTTTTACTCGCCCTTCTTGTAAAGTCCCGGTGTCGCGTGGGCAAGTGTCTGTTTACGAAAAGCAGTCCGTTTACTAACAAAGGCAAAGGAAACGGGCGTTGAGGGGATTACCTACTAATATTGACTTGATCAACAAAGGCATGTCCAGGTGTCCTACGACAACAAACCCGTCTTTATTTATTAACAAAAGGGGGGGGAGCACGAAGTGGAACACTCGCCGACGTCGGCGAGAATTCCTATCGGCGACAGTTAAAGGTATGGTTGTTAGCATATATGATATATGAGGCATTCAATTTCGTACAGAAATGTCCTGTGAGCATTGATGTGGCCTTAACCACTTGAATGCCTGATATATGCCTCACTTGGCCAATTGAAGGCCTCATATATCATATGTGCTCAAAACCATACCTATAACTGTCGCCGATAGGAATTCTCGCCGACATCGGCGAGTGTTCCACTTCGTGCCCCCCCCCCCCTTTTGTTGATAAATAAAG
>JACEEZ010001820.1:15000-23112 GCA_016584305.1 Chionoecetes opilio
TCATGGGTATTTGACGCCTGAATACTTGGAAGGAACAACCCAGCACATAAGGGTGATCTCTCAACATTCAAAGGCGAATACTACTAGCACAGGATAAATGTATAACAGCATTTAGTTCTGTCGTGTAAAATGTGCGAAAACACCAAAATTGAAAGCACATCAATAATATTAAAAAATATATGATGTATTGAAAGTAAGGGTACCATTAAATGAAACATAAAGCCAGGTTAGAAGAAATAAAGTCAAAGGAGATATAAAAGGAACAACAAAAAATGTAGAGCAGACGCGTAGCACAGACACAATAATGAACGTGTAAAGAATTTCATGCGACCTGTGTAAGTGTTACAAAGGACTTAAAAAACCCTGATAATAAAGGTAAGAAGCGACACGCAACAATCATACATATAAGCACACTCTTACGTCACTTCACTCATTCACTCCTCAGGATATTAACAACATCTGTGCAGATAAAACATTACGCATAAAAATGATTCAATCAATTATTGTCGCTTGATTAACTATATACAATGTATTACTAAACTTACCTTCTGGTACACCGACAATTTTTGTACCATGTCACCTAGAACTATCACCAGACTATCAGCCAGATAATTTATAAAAAAATTCAAGCCNCCCCCCTTTTTCCCTCCCCTGCACTCGCAGTCGAAAGAAAAGAAAAATTTTTTCATCCTATCTAGACACTTTGCAAGTACCAACTACAAGGTTATTGACTATACAAAGCGCCGCCACGTCAGCACGAACTAGGCGGACTCGAACCGCTGACCGAATGCGCGGGACGCTGCACATTGCGAGGTCACGTCTCTCCCAACCTTGCCCCCCTGACGGGCACTCGCAGTCGAAGGTAGAGTTAATGGACAGGGCATAGTTTTTGCAGTAATTAAGTGCTCAAGTGATGTTAAATTAAGTGGTACAGGTACAGTACTGTATACAATACATTTACAGAGTTGTATTATAAAGTGATTAAAGTGATCCCAGTGTTTAAAATGCGACTGAGTCCCCTAACATCTTCTACATGTTACAACAAGGCTCCCTCTCCTTGGATTACATGCCTGCGCTACCCGTTCATGGTAAGTGTTGTTTTATGCTTTTACAGTACTGTATTTTTTTTTTTTTTTTTTTTTTTTTTTTTTTTTAACCCATATCAGAGGAGGACATTGCATAACTCGGCACATTAAATAACTCGGAAGGGCCAGAGCCCCTATCGGGGCCGAGTTATAAGGCTTTTACTGTACATATTTGCATATTTCCACACCCTGAAGAAATTTTTTATATGACAGGGCGTGTGGGCCCAGAATGTCAAATATCTAATGAGATTATTCGACCGTTCGTTTACTGTATATTCTTTATTTTTCTGATACATGTTTTTTTGAGGTACTGGGATAGCAAGCCTTATGAGCATTTTCATTTTGTAGCTCCTAGCCAGTCTTCTATACGTTGAAAATAGCTAAAACAATACAGCCCATATATGAAGAAATCAAACCTAAGGAAGCTAAAAGAGAGCGGCAAGCCGACACGTGGTAGATCTTGTTATGCACATCCAAAAATTATCTATACCACCTTTAACTCATCCATAATTTTGCTGAACTTTCCTCTTAAGATTCAATAAAAACCTGATGACTGAGGTTTTTTTCTATCATCAACCATCTTAGTTGTGACAATTCCTTCAATCTCTTTCTTAATATATATTTTCCTATTTTTGAACCTGTTACTTATTGTCCTATCCTAGATTCCAACCATAAGAATCTTCCTACATTTTAATCTTCCACCCCGTTTTAACCACTCACACCCCCAACAACGCCTTCTCCATCCCCAACCCCCACCGTTCCCCCCCAAACACCATCACCCCCTTCCTTATTACAACCCCTTCCCCCGTTTCCCCCCATTCTCTATCAGCAACACCCACCCCTGTTTCTCCCACCTTTATTTTCTAGCCCCCCTTCCTTCTCCATCACCATGGCAACCCCCACCCACGTGTGGGGCATGTTGCTAGCTCTTGACGCTATCGTAATACGTTCAGGGCACCGTCATGGCACTGTCGTGGTTGTCGTAGCTCTATCGTGACGACAAAATGACCGTTGAATTTTCCAATCGTGACTTATTCTTACAGCTGTCAGACTCCATCGTGACCATCTTAGGGACTGTCAGGGACACATACTACAGGCAGCGTGACATTGTTGTGAGGCTATCGTGGTCTGCGTTTACGTGGTCAAATTTCACGATAGCGTCAAAAATCAAATTGGGGGCGCTATCGTGGTTCGATTAGGGAATGTGTTGAAGGGAGCTCAAGGATGGCTGTTAGTCAATAGAAAAATTTAAGTTACGGTTCAAAACGTTTCAAGCCTATTTTCTATTTGTTTATTTCTTCATCTATTTTTTTTTGTCTGCTTATCTATTTACTTCTTGATTTTTAAAATTTTAATTCGGACCTATGCGCCTACAGGCAGTGCCCCAGGGCTGGAAATAGACCCTGGGGGTTTCCCACTTGAGGGCTGTGATGGTTAGCCCTCGCCTGTGGTGGCGCAGGCAGAATTTTTTTATAGTAGCGCTGTGATTAGAGGCTCTGTTCCCCCCCTTTGTCCTCTGATGCACTCGCCGTCGAAGGTAGAGTTAATGGGCAGCATGTGGGTGTTCTTAGGCCACTCGACGATCCCAAAACAAATTTGGCACCTGGTTGGATTCGAACTCGTTACACTGAGCTTGGCACTTCCAGACGCAAAACCACTCGGCCACCGCCTCCCCATTCAAATAAGAATTATAGGATATAATAATTTTCTTAATTTCTGTGTGTGTGTGTGCATTTTGGTTGATATTGTGAGAATTAAACTTATAACCGTGAAAACATTTCAAGCCATATGAGTATGTGCTCTCCTTTCTTCATGAACTTATTAGTCATGACAAAGGCCATTGATATAAAAGGCTATATGCATTTTTTTTATAAAAAAATGAATAAGGGTCATGTAGGGACAGGTGCAAGGCCATGGGACGTAGGGGCAGGTAAGGACTTTTTGTGTTTTTAATTTCGGGTATTTGAACCAAAAAGGCACTTTAGGGTTTGGCAACATGTGTACTACAGTACTACTATCCATTATAAATGACACAGACCAAATATGTACAGCACAGTCGGGTTTGGGTCTCACTAATCCCAATTGCAACTTATAGAGTAGCCTCGCACTTCATATTTCTACCACCCGTAAATACTCGATTAGCTCAAGTTTTAGTTTCAATACATTATTTTCTGGACAGACGTTTATGCTTACTAGCACACCCAAATCCCGCTTACAATATTATGATCTTTTAAAGGTGTTAGATTGCGTGTTTTGTATTTATTATGAGGACTTCCTATCCCAATTTTAAATTTTGGGCCCAAACTATCACATCATCAATTTAATTTACCACCCACCTCACTTATTCACTCATTCACCTGCCAATATTATCAGAAGTGGGAAATGTCAGATTAGTGAGGTTAGTTAATTTACCACTTAATGGATATCAAAATCAACTAAAGGTATGGTGCATGAAAAACTGTTTTGAATGACTCATTTTATAGATGTTTTCTTTTTCCAGGGCACCTTCCAGGCTCAAGAAGGAGTACTGGGGACAGAATTGCGGAAGACATGCCCGGGCGTCCCTTTTCCCCGAAGTTTTACGAATGACGCAGCTCTCTTAACCTTCCTTGAGAAGCTGGAGAGGGGGGGTGTGGTGTCGTGCAGGTGTACCAACCGAGATGGATCAATAAAACTTCTCCCCCAAACGCATTGGACACATAAAGATAACTCATTAACGGGTTAGTCTTGTATTTATTGCTATTCCCCCCATAATGTGCAGGTGAAGTCGTAAGGGGTTTTCGATACATGCATGTATTTCAAAAAAACATTCCATTTCTTTGGAGAAAAAAGTTGTTCTAAAATCTACATTGACAGATGTATTGAAATTAAAACCACTCAGTTAACTAAATTTGATTTTTGTAAAAAAATATATATAGTGCCCATATACGTGTGTGTGGTGTGTGTGTGTGTGCGTGTTTGACCGAGACCACCGAGAGACAAGGCCTGGTGGAATCCCCGTGACGTCACACCATAAGGATACCACCGTGGCCACCGAGATGAAGGCCTGGTGGATCGCCCGTGACGTCACACCATAAGGATCTCACCCGCTCCGCTCCCCGTACAAGTTATACCTACCTAATATAATGTTTATCAGCATAAAAGATATACTGTTATCTTCGGAAATGTTTGTTCTATAATATTATCAAATAAAAAACCGTAAAACACACAAAGAAAAGGCCATTATGAGACTTTCAAAGAAATATGCATTAACTTAAACTCTTCGCCATTTAATATTTTGCTCGCAAACATTTTACATGGAGAATATCAATAGAAGCGGATTTAATTAGCTTTCCATTGATATATTTCGTTTAGTGATAAATGAAATTAGCGGCATGCATAAATTTGCGTTAACTAGATATAAAAAATCATGAAATCGTATAATTTCCTACCTAATATATGTTTATAATAAAATATATACTGTTATCTTCGGAAATGTTTTTTTCTATAATATTATCAAATAAAAAAAACCGTAAAAAACACTAAAGAAATGGCCCTTATGAGACTTTCAAAAAATATTCTGAACTTAAACTTTTCGCCATTTAATATTTTGTGAAAAACTTTTTAAAATGGAGAATATCAAATAGAAGCGGAATTTCATTAGCTTTCCATTGATATATTTTCCCCTTTTTTGATAAATTAATTAGAACCATGCATAAAATTAGCGTTAACTAATTAAATAAAAATCATGAAATTGGGAAATTTCCCGATTTCATGATGTTATTTTTTTAGTTAACGCTAATTTATGCATAGTTCTAATTTATTTATCAGAAAAGGAAATTAAACAATGGAAAGCTTTAAATTTAAATTTTCCCCTTCTATTGATATTCTCCATGTAAAAAGTTTTTCCACAAATATTAAATGGCGAAAAGTTTAAGTTCATGCATATTTCTTGAAAATCTCATAATGGCATTTCTTTAATGTTTTTACGGATTTTTTATTTGATAATATTATAGAACAAACATTTCCGAAGATAACAGTATATATTTTATACTGATAAAAATATATTAGGTAGGAAATTACCCGATTTCATGATTTTTTTTATTTAGTTAACGCTAATTTATGCATGCCCCTAATTTTATTTATCACTAAACGAAAATATCAATGGAAGCTAATTAAACTCCGCTTCTATTGATATTCTCCATGTAAAATGTTTGCGAGCAAAATATTAATGGCGAAGAGTTTAAGTTAATGCATATTTCTTGAAAATCTCAATAATGGCATTTTTTTTGTGTGTTTTACGGTTTTTTATTTGATAATATTATAGACAAACATTTCCGAAGATAACAGTATATCTTTTATACTGATAAACATTATATTAGGTAGGTAAACTTGTACGGGGAGCGGGGCGGGTGAGATCCTTATGGTGTGACGTCACGGGCGATCCACCAGGCCTTGCTCTCGGTGGTCTCGATACCACCCGCTCCGCTCCCCGTACAAGTTTACCTCCTAATATAAATTTTTATCAGTATAAAAGATATACTGTTATCTTCGGAAATGTTTGTTTTATAATATTATCAAAAAAAAAACCGTAAACACCAAAGAAAATGCCATTATGAGACTTTCAAGAAATATGCATTAACTTAAACTCTTCGCCATTTAATATTTTGCTCGCAAACATTTTACATGGGAATATCAATAGAAGTGGAGTTTATTACTTTCCATTGATATATTTCGTTTAGTGATAAATTAATTAGCGGCTGCATAAATTAGCGTTAACTTTAAAAATAAAAAATCATGAAATCGGGGAATTTCCCACCTAATATATGTTTTTCAGTCTAACATATATACTGTTTTCTTCGGAAATGTTTTCTTTAATATTATCAATAAAAAACCGTAAAACACAAAACTAAAAAAATGGCATTATGAGACTTTCACGAAAAAATGCATGAAATTAAAATTTTCGCCATTTAATATTTTGTGAAAAAACTTTTTACATGGAGAATATCAATAGAAGCGGAATTTAATTAGCTTTCCATTGATATATTTTTTTTTTCTGATAAATGAATTAGAACCATGCATAAATTAGCGTTAACTAAATAAATAACATCATGAAATCGGTGAAATCGGGTAATTTAAACCCCATTTCATGATGTTATTTATTTAGTTAACGCTAATTTATGCATGGTTTTTAATTCATTTATCAGAAAGAAAATATATCAATGGAAAGCTAAAAAACTCCGCTTCTATTGATATTCTCCATGTAAAATGTTTGCCAGCAAAATATTAAATGGTGAAGAGTTAAGTTAATGCTATTTCTTGAAAGTCTCATAATGGCATTTTCTTTGTGTGTTTTACGGTTTTTTATTTGATAATATTTTAGAACAAACATTCCCGAAGATAACAGTGTGTGTGTGGTGTGTGTGGTGTGTGTGTGTGTGTGTGTGTGTGTTGTGTGTGTTGGTTTTGTGTGTGTGTGTGTGTGTGTTTTGTGTGTGGTGTGTTTTGTGTTTGTGGGATTATCTAGTTGTATTTTACAGGGCCTGAGCTACACTCGTATGGTCCCGTCTCCATAGCTACATTTTATCGTTCATTCCTTAGTCCTTAAAGGCCCCCATCCACGGTACGATTGGTCGTACGATCTGATCCGACAGACTGATCCGATGGATATCCTACCCCCCCACTAACGATCCGACCGCACCTCCCGGGTCAATTCAGTTGGTGATAGAAACGGTGGAGGCGGTCCCATGATGGGTCTATGCAACGAGGATCGAATTACTTTTGATGGAATCTGATACCCCCAACTGAGGGGCGTAAAAATCATCCGCGCTCGCACCAAATTTCAGAGGCAGTTATTTTCTTAATATATTTCCGGAACACACTTCTCATATTGTTTTTTTTTTATTTAATTTTTCAACATTAGCCTCACTGGTCGCTCACTGTCCCGCTCCTCGAGTTTTCTCTACCAATACTTCATAAACTGCATTTTTCTTATTTTTTTATCCATTTACTTTTTGCTTTTTTTTTCCCCACAAACATTCAGTTTCTATATAATTGGATGAATTCTGCCCAAAAAGTGCTTGTCATTAAAGAAAACATTCATCTTGGTAATCCTCTCGCGACGCTGTCAGTGGCGAAACTGACGGTTGGCCTCACGTCAGCACACTCACGGTGCGATCCGGTCTGAACCGGATGGTCTTCGGATCTAAAAACCAAACACTGCTGGTCCCCATCGACCAGCTGTCAGTCGGTCGGAAAAGACCAAAATCACCCCACTCACGATCCAATCTGGTTGGATCCAACTAGATCTGTCCGATGGTCGTATGACCAGATCGCACCGTGGATGGGGGCCTTAAAGTTGGCGAAACCATCATCCCGGGATGCGGTCACAAACCCCGGCAACACCCGGTACCCTTGACTGCTGGGGGGACAGGGGATCGGGTTTTAAGGAAACAGCCCATCTATCTCCGCTCCGTCCGGGGATCGAACCCTTGACTTCCCGCCTTGTGAAACCGAGCGTGCTACCACTACACTACAGAGTACCCACAACACAGGTGTGTGTGTTTAAATTGTGTATTCTACACCCACGTTCTCGACCATTGCGAGCAGGACTCGCGATCACCAGTTTGCCCTCCCCAAAAAGAGCTTGGAGCTCGTAGTGACCAATCTTTTGGTAATACTCAGACCCAAAAAAACCTCACACACACGACCTAAAAAAACCTCACACACCCTATCTCCCTGCTCAAGGAGGAGCTAGAGTAATCGCCAGCATTTGTCAGTGAAAAATCCCTGCAGCGAATGGAGTTGGGCGCACAAAAACCACCTAATGTGTGAGTGTGTGTGTGTGTGTGTGTGTCACAGTGTGTGTGTGTCCCCAGGGGTGTTGGGGTGTGTGGTCAAAGTGGTGGTGTGTTTTGTGTGGTGTGTGTGTTACAGTGTGTGTGGTGTGTGTGTGTATTCCATCTAGTGTATTTACAGGGCCAGAGCAACGCTCGTATGCCGTCTCATATCAACATTTTTATATCATTCATCCTTAGTGCTTTTGTGT
>JACEEZ010001821.1:0-13187 GCA_016584305.1 Chionoecetes opilio
ATTTTCCCACAACAATTAAAACCCTACAGCTAAATAAATCAATCGGGGGGCATACCCCGGGGGGGGCGCGTCCCCTCCCCCACCCTCGACCCCACTCCCGGGGGTACCACGCGCGAGTTCCCATGCAGGCTCCTTTTCCCCAAACCCAAAGCAGCTCTCGACAAGAAACTCACTTGCCCCAGCCACGGCCTTGGGGCGCCCCCTTTGGGCCTCCTCCACGCGGATGGTCTTTACAATAAAAACCCGGGGGGAAAGGGATGGGTTTTTTCAGGGTAGCTCCCCAAAATGCCCAATAGCCGAAGTTGGCGCTGACGGACTATGCAGGTATACCCCTCGTTTCAGTCTCCGGTGCATCGCTGATTTGACACGTAATCACCCAGCGATACCCCAGATTCTGCAAAGACATTATTACCAAAGGCATTGATTCGTCTTTTCAAGTCACTATTTAGTGTCCATGTCTCACAACCTAGAGAAAGACAGGGATCAAAGCGATTTAAAGACCCCGGATCTTTGTCCTCCTGCACAGGTCCGGGAAAACCCCCAAAATACTCCCGCGGGCGAGCCCCAAAAAACACCGTGGGCTATGCCAATCCGCCGTAAGACTTTTTGACGTGACCCCCCGTCTTATGGACTGCGTACCAAGGGGTATGTAAAATTTTCCAAGATCTCAATGTCCTCGCCCACCCATGAACAACTGTACTGCTTCAGTAAGTCTCTTAAAAATCTCAGTAATGCTTCTATAAGTCTCCAGACACCTGGCCCTTGTTTTAGCCGGGAAACCCTTTAAAGTCCCAAAGGTTTTGCCCCCTCGTGCAGCGCTCGAACCTCACCAGGACCTCCACGACTCAAAAAAGATTACTGCATCATCGGAAAAAAACAAGATCAGTGATCTTTGTTCCCCGGGGATCCCCACAATCACTTTGATCAAAACCCTTTGTCCCAATACCCAGTCCTACAAGCTTGAAAGTGAGGGGGCAAGGACGCACCCTTCCCTCACTCCTGTATTCACGGGAAAAAAAGCGGTCACCTGCCCCACACTTCACAGCACTCCAGTCCCAGAATAAGACCTTATCAAACCAATAGCCCTTGCGGAACCCCTCGAATGCAGAAGATACAGCCCTTCAGCATGACCCCCTTAAAAAAAAAGTTTTCCCATAGCGTCGACCATTTCTTTTTTTTTTTCTTCTTAAACCCCTACCGTCAGCATAACCCCCTTAAAATAAAATTTCCTGTGGGGTCGGCCATGGGATTTAAGGGGGGACCGAGTAGGCCGGCCTAACCCCCTCCCGCAAGGGCCCCGTACCACAGAGAAAAAAAAAAGTTTTTAATGAAAATCTGAATGCTGGACATTTCTTTTTTGCCGAAAAACCCGTTTTAATTGCATTACCTAATATGCCACAAATTAGACCACTTATAAGTAAAATATGGGGGGAAAAAGTTTCAATTAAACAATTTTGAAAACTGAACACATTTGGTAAAATTCTAGGTCCCTTTTCCCCCCCTTATTAGGGTTTTTTTTTTTCTCCAAACCTTCACAAAACCCTTCAGATAAAAATCCCTTCTTCCCCAAAACGTAATAAAAAAGTGGGAGTAAAAAAAATTTTAAAAATAATACAACCAAAACCTAACCGGGTAAAATTGTAGTCGTTTCCCCCCCCTTAGATCTCGTTAGGAGGTTTTTGGGTTATTTTGTATGAGGTTAGGTTATAAATTTTATTTGGGGGGGCCCGGGGGCGAGGGTAAAGTAGGGGGGGGGGGGGGTTGAAGGGGGCCCCCTCCCCCACTTTAAATTTTATTTTTTTTAGAGGTATCTAAGGGGTCGGGGAAGGTCTGGAGAAAAAAAAAACACTAATAAGGGCGGGAAAGGGACTAGAATTTTACCCCAAAATTTCATTAAAGGGCCCCGCGCATCCCCCCGCCTGGCCCCCGCACCCATAAATCCGCCCCGGCGTTGGCCATCTCTTTTTTTTAAATTCGTAACCCCTACCTAAGCATAGACCCCCCTTAAATAAAGTTTATGTGGCCCCCGCCTTTTCTTTTTTACAATTCGAACCCCTACCGTACGCATAGACCCCCCTAAAAAAAAAAGTTTTTTGGCGAGGCCTTCTTTTTTTTTGTATCTAATTAGTATTTTAAGAAACCCTCAAAATAAGGAAAAAAAAAAAGGAATTTGATTAAATTTTTCCCTTTTTAAAACATTTTTTTTTTGGACAAATTCCCAATTCCTGGGAAAAAAAAAGTTTTTTGATAGATTTAGCCAGAGCTGGGGTGTATTTTAAACATTTGTATTTTAAATAATTTGGTATTAAAAAACATTTATAAATACATTAGTTTTTTAGTATTTAAAAACAGTAATTAAATACTTTTTAAAGAGATTTAAAGATTGTATTTTTAACAAAAATATAAAAATAAATACTTTTTTTATTTTATATATTTTTTTTAAAGTTTAATTTTGGGCCATTTTTAACCCCCCCAACTACTGGTAGCCTGAGTTCAGTGAAACCGTGTTTCCACTTTCAGGAAAAATTCCTTTTTTTAAGGAAATTTTATTTAGGCCCAAGAAGGAAAATTCTAAGGCAAAAGCAAAAACTAAGGAAATAATTTTTTTCAGACATTTCTAGAGATATTAGATTAAGATTAAATAGCCAGGTGAAATGATATATTAATGATGATGATGATTTTTAAAACCACACATTAGATCCATTTCAGTATTTCATTCTGGATTATAAGTTTTCTCACACCAAACATACATGACACTTACTATTCTTATCTCCCCTTCCCTCCTTTTTCCTTCCCTCACCCCACCACGCCTTGCTCCAGTGATAAGAACATAAGAACATAAGAAAATAAGGAAGCTCCCAAGAGGCCGCGAGGCCTACACGTGGTAGTTCCTGTCACCTAACACTACCTACATCCACCTTCATCCCCATCCATGAACCTATCTAGCCCTCTTTAAAGCTCCCTAATGACTCCGCACTAAATACCTGTCTACGTGACCATTCCACTCATTCACCACCCCCTTTGTGAACCAGTTTTCCCTATTTCCTTTCCCAAATCTACGCTTTTCAGCTTGAATCCGTTACTTCTTGTTCTACCCTGGTTAAAAGCCGTAAGAACTTTTCCTACCTCTCCTTTATTAAATCCCTTTATCCACTTAAAAAAATCTATCAGATCGCCCCTTACTCTGCGTCTCTCGAGTGAGTGTAACTTTAATTAACTTCAATCTCCTCTCATAACTAAAGTTACGCATCTCTTGTATCATTTTGGTCATCCTTCTCTGCACTGTTTCTAAAAAGGCTTTATCCATCCTGTAATATGGAGACCAAAACTGAACCGCATAGTCTAGGTGAGGCCTGACTAGAGCCAAATTAAGCTTATAATAACTTCCGCACTTCTACTTTTTAATACTACTGGTAATGAATCCTAATACTCTATTAGCTCTATTTCTAGCCTCAATACATTGTTTCCTAGGTCGGAGGTCTGAGCTCACCCTCACTCCAAGATCTTTTTCACCTTCTGATCTTTCAGCGATACATGCTTATGGTGTATCTATTACCAGGGTTTTTTCTGCAAACATTCATAACGCTGCACTTATCAATATTAAATTCCATCTGCCATCTGACTGCCCACTCGTTAAATTTATCTAAGTCTCCCTGCAATATGTTTACATCAGACTGTGATCCAATAATCCTACCTACCTTAGTATCATCAGCAAACTTGCTGATATCACTGCTAATCCCACTATCCAAGTCGTTGATGTAAATCAAAAATAGTAATTGACCCAAAAACAGACCCTTGTGGAACTCCACTTGTCACCAGTCCCCATTCAGATTTAGAACCATTTAATTGTAACCTTTGTTGCCTATTACTTAGCCAAGCTCTGATCCAATGAAGAACCTTCCTATCTATTCCATGAGCCCTAACCTTATTTAAGAGTCGCTCGTGTGGTACTTTGTCAAATGCCTTACTAAAGCCCAGATATTATATCATGATCCTTATCATTATCTGCCGTCTCATAAACTTTCCTATAAAAACTCAATAAATTGGTGAGACATGACTTACCCTGGTGAATCCATGTTGTGAATCATTGATGAAACTATGTTATCTAAGTGCTCTCTAATGTATTTTGCAATAATAGATGCAATAATTTACCCACACTGACGTTAGACTTACGGGTCGATAATTTGACTTTAGTCCTCTGTCTCCCTTCTTTAATATGGGAACAACATTTCCTTTCCTCCACAATAATGGCACATCGCCTATCTCAACCGATTTTCTAAAAATGTGCACTAACGACTCCCTAACAACCTCCTTGCATTCCTTTAATACCCTGGGATACACTTCATTTGGTCCTGGCGATTTAAAATTTCTTCATTTTATCTATACCCTATTCCACCATTTCCCTAGTTATCACAATATCTTGAGTTTCTCCTCATCGCTTCCTTTGAACATCTGTTCACTATCAGATATCGTCTGTGTATCCTCCTCTGTAAAAACACTTAAGAATAATCATTTAGACTTTTTACCAATATCCTCATCCGTATTTAAGACCTCACCCTGTCCTGACCTTAACGGCCCAACTAATTCCCTTGTCTTGGTTTTATATACCCGATTGAACCCCTTTGGGTCCATTTTTCGCCTGTCCTGCTACTTTAATCTCATAATTGTTCTCAGCAACTCGAGTTAATTTCTTCACTGTCCTTGCCATCACGTTATACCGTTCTTTGCTTACCAATCCTGCCTTGAACCTTGAATAAATGTTCCTTTTACTCCAATGTTGTGTTTTAAATTAGTGGTCATCCATTTTGGATCACTCTTTCTGGACCTTATTTCCCTAGAAGGAATATTTCTTTTCTGTCCGTCAATTATATTCCTTACAAATAAGGTATACTCCTCCTCAGCCCCGACCTCACTTCCATGTCTAACCACTCTAATTACCTCCAGGTGCCTTCCTAATCCTTCATAATTGGCCTTGCCAGCTGTCATCGCCCTGTCTTACCCTGGGAAAATTTTGCCCCTCCATCCCACACCTCTTATTTGTTAGCCGTTTTCTAGATGGGACTAACATATACTTACTGTTTTTTGTAAGATGTGAGAAGTCGCCGGAGCGGACGCAACTAATTAAGTATGGGGAAATGGGTATTCAAACACAAGGTGATTGTTTAGTTATATAGTTATAATGTTATATATTCTTATCAAAGCCACAAAAAATAAAAACCACAACACAAAGAGTTCGTGACGAGGAACGCACACACACGTCTTTCAACACAAGATAATATCCTTCTTCTGAGCGTCTTGGTGCGGCTGGCGGTTGCGGTGAGGCTGGGCGTGCCTTTGGGTTATCATAACAAAGGTGTGGTCTTGTCCTCCAGTAGCTGCTGCCATCTGGTGGTATGTGTTGTAGGTGGGACACGGGCGTGGCATGGCAGGGGCGTCACGGGCGTGTCACCGTTACAATAACTCAACATGGATATTATTAGTAATGCCTTAAATATATAATTGTAGTAATACATATATATCGACAAAGCCAACATCGCTCGCGGTCACCTACCCAGCGTCCACACGCCAACCTAAAGGCATGTACCTTACCATGGAATTATGTATTTAACCTGATTTTGGCGGATTTTGCTCTTCAGGAGAACATACAAAGATATGAAATAGTCAGAGCGATAAATAGCAAGCCATTCAGAATTTGCGAAATGACCGGACGCTTTCTGATACACTGCCCTTCGGGACATACTACAGACACATAGAATGTTGTGTTAAAGAAGAAATAGTAGATGTGCCGAAGAAACATTTGTGAAGAAGAAAAATGGTTTCGAAATCAAGTGGTTGTAAGGACAAACGATAAGGCCTGAGAAGCATTTGCCTGAGTTAGCACCACCTCACAATTAAAAATACTTCTATTATGAACCATTTCCGTTATGTAAATATTTATTATTATTATATCGTCCTACTTTGTGAATTTCAAACACATGTTCGGCTGGAAAAGAACATGTTAACCATGGTACAGTCACTCCACCTAAATCGCGAACACACAGGCCTCGGATCCTCTCCTTCCATTTCCTTTTCGTATTTTCCAATAAATTATCGTTCATATTCTCAAAGTCTGTACAATGCATTCCTCCTCTTCCCCTGGGATGTTGTTAATCCCACGGGGGCCATCTCTCCCTCCCTGCCATCTCTCTCTCTCTCTCTCTCTCTCTCTCTCTCTCTCTCCTCTCTCTCTCTCTCTCTCTCTCTCTCTTCTCTCTCTCTCTCTCTCTCTCTCTCTCTCTCTCTCTGTTACGTCACCTTTTTCTTCCCTCCCATTCCTCTTAAATTTCAGTAAACCCTTTCTCCCTTTCTCCTTCCTCTACTCTTTTGTCTCCCTCCCTTCTTCCCTCCCTCTCTCCCTTCCCTTACCTGCTTCTTACAACACCTGTTCCTCCTACCTGGTGGTCTTCTGTCTCCCTCCTCCCTTCCCTCCCTGCATCTTTTCCTTTCTGTCTCCCTCCCTCCATCCATCCTTCCCTCCTTCCCTCCTTCCGTCCCTCCTTCCGTCCCTCACTCCTTCCCTCCTCCCTATCTCTCTCCCTCTGTTAGAGCTGTTAAACTGTCATTAGTGTAATTGCGAGACTTTAAAACTATAATTACTATTCATTAACACCTACTGCTAAACAAAGCAATACTACCACCACTACTGCTATCTATTACTACTGCTATGCTATGTTTGGCATAGCAGTAGTAAACTAGTCATATTTGAATCGATCGTATATTCTAGAGCGAGAGAGAGAGAGGAGAGAGAGAGAGAAGAGAGAGAGGAGAAGAGGAGAAGAGAGAGAGAGGAGAGAGAGAGAGAGAGAGTATAAAATTTTTGTAGTATAAAATTAAGTGAAACAAACTATTGATTAAAGAAAGTATATTAATCATATTAATACGAAGTTCGTGTGTGCGTGTGTGTGTGTGTGTGTGTGTGTGTACGACTGAAGTGCTGGTGAAGGCTAAGTGACTGCACATTTCCACTACATGCTTTATATATGGGTCCTGGCCCTGATATCTCCACTTAGCTTATAGGATGTAAATGGATCAGAAAGCCTTGTTGAGGCACAAGAAGGATAAAGTTTTTAGCACCTCGAGACGTCACCTTATTAAAATGTCTTTAGTGGTTGGTTTGTGCAGGAGTTAAACCATAATTACCAGATTAGCCTCTCTCTCTCCTCTCTCCTCTCTCTCCTCTCTCATCTTCTCTCTCTCTCATCTCTTCTCTCTCTCTCTCTTCTCTCTCTCTCTCTCCTCTCTCTCTCTCTCTCTCCTCTCTCTCTCCTCTCTCTCTCTCTCTCTCTCTCTCTGACACTATCACCACAATGAGGAATATACACAATCATAATGTAAAATTAAAAATACTTTAATTATAGATATTTCCAAACAATATTATTGGCTACATTCACACATCTACGCGCGCGCACACACACACACACACACACACACACACACACACACACACACACACACACACACACACACACACACACACACACACACACACCCTTGCTCTCAGTGTTACGAATATATTTTGCTATAGCCATTATTTTTTCCGAAAACAAAGAATGTAAATATTTTAAAAGTTACTTCATCCTGTCTGATGGAGGAAGGACCCAGTTGAAGGGCTCAATGGAAGGAGGAAAAGAGGGAAAGAGGGAGGGAGGGAGGGAGCTGTTAAATTGTCATTAGCTGTTGGTGCGGGATTTAAAACTATAATTACTCATCAGGGAGCTATAAAGTCGGGAAGGTTTGAAACAGGTGTGGCTATTTAGGGGGGGTGGAGCGGGTCTCCAAGAGGAGACTGAGCGAACATTTGTAGACAAGGAAAAGATTGAGAAATTGATGGGATTGCCTCGCCCCAAGTGTTCGCGAAGTACATTGCGTGACTGTACCTGACGTTAGCACTGATTCAAGGAGAGGGTAATAGCGTTGCAAACCATTTAAAACAATGATGTCAACTGGCAGTTCTACTTCGCTCTTTCCTAGAACATGCATAAAAATCAATAAAAGGAAGGAAAGTGAAGCAGTTCCCTTTCCTCGCGCTGCGTCAACCATATTTGTTAGTAATGTTTGTTAGTTCCGACAAGAAATTTAACCATATTAGTCAAAGCAGGGAGTGCTTGTTCTAACACAGTAAAAGCTCGATTAAAGCTCTACTGGTTTATGCTAATAAAATGGATGAGTTTATCATTATCAATAAAGAAGAGAAAAAGGTTAGATGAAAGTACCTTACCCAATTTCTTCCAGTTACTCATGCATTTATTTCCATACCAAAATTCAGGCACGAAAGTTTGTCTAAAAAAAGCAATGAAAAGACAAGCAATCAATTACGCGGACGTAAATTATAAGCATGAGTTGGTTGGTCAGTAGGATCATGAGATTTGTTAGTTTCAAGCCGCGTAACATCGTTAAGATTAGCAGTTTCTACTAAGCTTAAATCAGGCTTGGCATTGGTCCGTTTAAGTCTATCACTGTGAATGACTTCTAAGGTATTTAACCACGGATCCAAAAATATCATACTTATGACCATGGGGTTTGCTTAACTATCAGGCGCGGACCCACAAATTTAGGAGCTAACTTAGAGTTCCGTTCCGGGACTCGAATCTTGACAGAGTCACCAACCCGGATTTGAACGGGTGCAGAGCGCCGGTGTTGTTGCGAGCACATAGCAGTCTTGGAAGCCTGTAATTTATCTCTGACATTGGAATATAAGTCTGAGGAAAACTTTAAGTTGACATTAGCATAATCATCAACATTGTACACAGGCTTTTGAGGGCTACTAAGCAAGTCATATGGGAGTCGTTTCTCCATACCAAAAATAATAAAATAAAGAGTTTGACCTGTTGACTCACAAATATTGCAATTAACGCAAGCAGCAACATGGGGTAACCAATCTTCTCAACTATCAAGCAAGCCACCAACAACTGGGCGCAAAGCTTCCAGGACTTTCCTGTTCGCACGCTCAACTAAACCGTTACTGGCAGGGTGATAAGTTACCGTGAATGTTTGTTTGATGTTGAACTGCCCACAGATTCATTAAGAAGCGCATTTTAAAATTCTGCGCCATTGTCACTCATTAAAACTCGGGGAGTTGAGTATGGGACAAAATAAGTTGGCGGTCAATGCGTGTGCAATCGCTTGGCAGTTTTATCCATCACGGGGGCCAAAACAACATACCTTGAGAAGTGATCAACACATACTAACAGGTATTTAGACCCTTGACGACTAGAAGGAAGGTGTAACAGATCAATAGCAACAATGTCCCAAGGACGCTCAGGAATTGGATATTCCAAAATTGGTGCTGGTTTTGGCACCGTACCCTTATGCTCAGCACATTTCACGCATTTAGCTACATATTGTCAATATCTAACCGCATTTTAGGCCAAAAATAACTATTGCGGGCCGCAGCAAGAGTACGCTTCTTTCCTGGGTGACCGGCTATTACAGCATCATGAACTAGTTGCAGTACCACAGGTACAAATGACTCAGGTATCACAAATTGGCTCACCTGGGTTCGCTTATTTGGCCAAAATCTAAAAAAGACCTGATCAGGTGATAAGAAAAATTTGTGAAAAAGGAATGGGCATTTTTGGTAATGTTGACTGGTCACCCGATTCCAGAGCATATATCACTTTACTCTACACGTCATGTTGACGTTGAGCAACAGCTAGTTCATGTATTGAAAAATTGGAACTACAGGGGATTTGTCCGTCACAAATCCAACATGTACATTTCTAGACAGTGCATCAGTCACTACATTGGCTCGACCTGGCAAATACTTAAAAGTTGGATTGAATTCCTGTATTGTCAAAAACCAACGCGCGAATCTTCCTGAAAGGTCTTTACCTTTAAAAAGTTCAGTGACAGCTGCGTGATCAGTATATACGGTTATATCATAACCTAGGATATAATCCCTAAAATTCTTTAGAGCCCAGACAACTGCGAGTAATTCCTGGTGAGTTACTGAGTAATTAGACTCTGCCGGAAGTAAAGTTCTACTCGCGAACGCAACAGCGCGATTTTTCCCGCGTGCGTCTGTCTGCATTAATTAGGGCACCCAGCCCTAATGCAGAGGCATCCGTGTAAAGATCAAAAGGAACCTTATAGTCTGGGAATGCCAAGACAGGGGCCGTAGTTAGGGCGACTTTTAGATCTTGAATTTTTTTTTCATGTACAGCGTTCCAATTAAAGTGCACGTCCTTTTTCAATAGGTTTGTTAAGGGCGAAGCAACCCCTGCAAAATTTGATATAAATGATCTAGAGTAACCACACAAGCCAATGAAAGAACGGACATTGTCTACATTCTGAGGTTGCGGGAAATTTGTAACTGCAGTTATTTTATCTGACATTGTATGAAGTCCATCACCATCTACCATATGGCCTAAAAAGGTGATTTTAGACTTAAGGAATTCACATTTAGTCAGTTTAGCCTTGAGTCCAGCATCTTTCAACTTCAGGAGCATTGCTTCTAAATTAGCAAAATGAGACTCCGAGTCTCTGCTGCAAATTATAAGATCATCAAGGTAAGCATAGACATTTTTGCCTAGCATATCGGAAAATAAATTATTAATCATTCTTTGAAATGTAATAGGGGCTGACTTTAAACCAAATGGCATTCTGAGCCACTCGTAGTTTCCACTAGGAGTGCTAAAGGCAGTAATTTCCCTAGATGCAGGAGCCATGGGCACCTGCCAGTAGCCACTAACCAAATCAAGGCTACTGAACATAGTGTTACCAGGTCCTAATGACATTAACAAGTCTTTTAGGACAGGTAAAGGATACCTATCATCCTCCGTGACTTCATTTACTCGCCTGAATCAATTAAAGGTCTAAACTGTCCGTCCTTTTTAGGAAACGAGGAATAGAGGCGAGTTCCACGGGGAACGGGAATTTTGGATAACACCCTGATGCAACATATCTTTATCTGCTCATCAACAATTGTCTTTGACTGTGAGGTAAACGATATGCTGGAATATACACAGGATGGGTTCCAGATTTAAGTTTAATGTAGTGGTTAGTTTTATCAGTTGAAACCTAACGGTTCTCGGGCAAAGCTATAACATCACGGTGCCGCTTAAGCAGTTGCAACAATGAAGCCTTGTGCTCGGGATAATCCACAATTGTGACAAGTGAGTCAAGGGTTTGTGCTTGAGCCAAATTTGAGTTGCTGGACGACGGAGTTACCGAACTGACAATACTTGTAGGTAAGTCTAAAGGTTCTGGCACTACCTGTCTGTCAAAAGCTAACGCACGGCTTAAATATATTCCTTGTCGAAGTTTGACAGGACCGCCAGTCGCATTAACAACAAGAGCGACGGCTGTATTTCCTTCACGAATTTCACTTAGGGTTGCTTCCACTGTTAGTCTGTTCAATTGCCTGGGGCCTTCTATACAGATGTCACAGCCCACGGTGGTATTTGAGACTGATACAGGAATGTGCATTGCCGTAGGGTGGGGAATAATATGATTACCAATTACCGTGGCCTTTACGACTTTCCACATTTCCTTAGGGTCAGTTACCGTTGTTTGATGATACGAATTTGTAGGCAGGGTATAGCAAAGTCTACGCGCGAATTCGTTTAAGATTTAGGCGGTGTTCCCTCTATTAATTCATCAGTAAAATCCTGAACACTAGGAACGGTTGGTGCATTAGAAGGAACTACCTTATTGTGGGAAGTTAAGCAAATGGGTTGTTCCATTGCTTTAAAATTCCTCCATAAGAATTTTATGGTATTTGTTTCTGGATGTATTATCATCCGGTTAGCTCTTAAAGAAGCTGAACCCAATAATCCGACCGAGGGCAACGTAAAATTAGAAGCCACGTAAAAGTTCGAACGAATAGTAGGCGTACCTTTTCCCAACCTAACGGGCAGACGAACAACTCCTAATATATTAAGAGGATCGTTAGTAACTCCCATTAGATAAGATCGTTTGATTTAAGAGGCCAGCGGCTGCCATGTGACGCGCGTTTTAGTGCAAGGTAAGCCTTTTCGGATAACACGTTAACAGCTGCGCCTGTGTCCACCGCGAACGATGCTCTCACGGATCCTAATCTGGTAGGTAGAGCCAAAACTTGGCTTGACTGCAAGCGGCTATTAAAGATGAGAGAATTTTTCCGTCATTCAACGAGTTGCAATATTATCAATTATACCAGTTGTATTTGCTAGCCTGGTCTGGTTTGTGCTGGGCGCGCAACTTCCCACGGACTGAGTGTTATTATGGGACTGCTGGTACTGCTGCATTCGAGTCTTTATTTTGAAACCGCATAGCAATTATCCGTAGAGTGTCCTTCACACTCATGGATAACACAGTAGGAAGTATTGTGCGCCGCACCGCTAGAAACAGCGTTGTTTTCAGAACCAGGATTTCCTTGTCTTGGGGAATGACGGTTCGCAGTCGTCGATCGAGCACGATCATGTGTACCAGTAGAGGTTCTGTTTCCGTCTGTGTTTCTTGAAGCTGGTAATTGCCTTGAAGCAGCATCAAGTTTTCTTTGGCGTGTACGTTCTTTAATTTTAATATAACATTTATTTGCAGTGTGTCCTGTTGACATAATAGCAATAAGATATAGTTATAAAGATATATATGTTATATATATATAGTATATATATATATATATATATATATATATAATATATAGTATATATATATATATATATATATATATATATATTAATCATAGATATAAAGACGCAGTGAAGATGGGTGAGAACTAGAGATGGCCGCAACTGTGGTATAAGATACATCTTGATCCCTACCGGCTACTCAGGCTGAGTAGTGGCTATAGATTACACAGTTGTTCGTATGTTACCATCTTTCTCTCTATCTTCGTTTTGAATTTCAACACAAAATCATACAGTACTTCTTGGGGACCATAACTAAGAGACAGAGGCCCGTACCGAGAGTTGAAGGCGCGGCGGTAGAGCGACGAACGCGAGGTAGCGACGAGCGGCAAACCTTCAAATCGTTACCGGGAGTGGACACTGGACAGGAATGCAGGTTGGTTGAGGTCTCACGCGCGCGCGCGATGTTTGGTAACAGTGTTGCTTCAAACTGCGTAGCCAGAGTACGACTATAAATAGTCTATAATGCGAATTTGCCCGTATACTCATCAAAAAACATAACAGAAACGTGCGATTGTTAAAAAATTTGTTAAAATAAAA
>JACEEZ010001822.1:0-2500 GCA_016584305.1 Chionoecetes opilio
CAAGGTAGGGCGAAGGTAGTAAATATTATAATTATATGTAGATTTGTTGTGTATAGTATCAATATAAGCTATAGAGCTTTGTGTGTGAAAATAATGCCAATCATGTAATAAATTGAAGGATGGGTGGAAGGGGGGGCGGAAGGATGGGGAGAGCGAAGGTAGTAAATATTAGATTTATATGTAGATTTGTTGTGTATAGTATCGATATAAGCTATAGAGCTATGTGTGTGAAAATCATGCCAATCATGAAATAAATAGCTACGTTACATTGTACTGAAAACTTTAAACGCCTGTATCGCAAACAGAAATTTAAAAAAGAAACATTAAAAAAATTGTCAAAATTGAAAAATGATTGAAACTGCTTGTAAACGTTCATGTTAATACTTATTGGTTGTGCCTTTATCGAAATGATAAAGTGAAAAACTTGAGTGTTAGGGAATTTTATTTATAAAAAAAATGGCGATCGGCGTGACTTCGATTGGGGTGCTTTTTATGGCCTCGATAACTCATTACGTATTGAGAATTTTAAAAAAACTAAATTACACGGTCTTTGTATGGTATTTGAGTATTTCCATGTAGAAGCAGGTGTCTCTACGACAAACAAAAAAACACAGGAAGTTGTGACGTCATAAAAAACCTTATGACGTCATACCGTCAGACGTCATGACGTACCACATTCTCCTGCTCACCTAAAGTCGACATTGATAATTTGGTTATACCCTGAAAGTTTCAAGTTGAACGATCTTATGCTTTAAAAAAACAAAAAAAACATTGTGTCAAAGGGTGAGCCTCCCCTTAAATTTTCTTAAAATAAGGAAATTTCCTGCAATTGGAAACATTGGTGGTTCACTGTAATATCAGGGTTGCCAGATAGTTGGGCGGGTTTATGGCCAGATTAACTGATAAAATAAAAAAATAAAAATAAAGTATTAAAATTTTTATATTATGTGTGTTTAAATACAATGTATTTAAATACTCATTAAAGTATTTATTTACTGTATTTAAATACATGAAAACTAATGTATTTATAAATACATTTCTTAATACACAAATGTATTCAAATACAAATGTATTCACTTCTTTCACTGACCAACCTGGTGAACAAGCCTACAACTTTTCTATCCTCCAAGACCTAGAGCAGCTGGTGCAGCACCCTACCCGTATTCCTGACCGCCTTGGAGACACGCCCAACATTCTTGATTCCTTTCAAACTATAAACCTTTCTGCTTACTCTTGAAACTTTTCTCTCCGTTGGGTTCCTCCGAATCACAATCTTATTTCCCGTAACTGTCCTATGCCCCGGTACCGTATCGGGACCCACCTAAGCGGAGGTGCTTTTTGGCACTTAAACTCAGCTAAGTGGGAAGACCTAGGCAGTACTACTCTGATTTTTCCAGGGAATGATTGATTATGCTTCCATTCAAAGACCCATCTCTTTGTGCAGAGCATAACTGAGGTCATAGTCCTGGCATGGAGGCGTACATTCCACATACTTTCTCTAATCCTAAAGCCCGTCAACTTGGTTTAACTCTGCTTTTTTCCGCATGCTGTCCGAGATAGAGAGGTGGCTCACAAACGGTACCGTAAGCTCCATCTCCTGAAACTCTTGCACTTTATATTTCTCCCCGTAATCATGCCAAATCTTTACTTCAACTTACCAAAAACTTTCATTCATAGAAAATTAAAAAATCTTTCTGAATAAAATTTCCCTCTCGGACTTCTGGCATCTGGCTAATAACATCTCTAACAATTTTTCTTTTACATCTTTCCCTCCTATGCTTCACCCAGATGGCTCACAGCTGTCTCATCTACTTCTAAAGCTAAACTCTTCGCTCAAACATTGCTAAAAATTCCACTCTGGCTGATGAAGGGCTTGTTCCTCCTTCTCCTCCACCCTCTGACTATGTTATGCCTGTCATAAGATCCTTCGGAATGATGTTTTTCTTTCCCCTTCCTGGCCTAGATCCTCGGAAGGCTTACGGTCCTGACGGAGTCCCTCCTATTTTTTTCTCAAAAACTGTGCTTCTGTGCTTGCACCTTGCCTGGTCAAACTTTCGTCTTTGTCTATCTACATCCACCTTTCCTTCTTGCTGGAAGTTTGCTCACATCCAAACCCGTTCCCAAGTAGGGTTGACCGTTCTTTAAACCTTCAAACTACCGTCCTATAGCTTTGACTTCCCGCCTTTCTAAAGTTTTTGAATCTATACTTAATAAAAGATTCTTAAGCATCTATCTGCTCACAATCTTCTATCTGATCGTCAGTACGGTTTCCGTAAAGGGTGATCTACTGGGGATCTTCTAGCTTTCCTACTGAATCTTGGTCACCCTCCTTTAGGGTTTTGGTGAAACTTTTTCTGTTGCCCTTGACATATCAAAAGCTTTTGATAGAGTCTGGCACAAATCTTTAATTTCCAAACTACCATCATTCGGTTTCTATCCTTCTCTCTGTACCTTCATTTTAAGTTTCCTTTCAGACGTTCTATTGCAGCACTGTAGACGG
>JACEEZ010001822.1:12500-40000 GCA_016584305.1 Chionoecetes opilio
CTTTTTGGAGAGGTGAAGAAGAGAATATCAGATGGACAAGAAGACACAGAGTTAACAGAAGTGTATTTTTTTCGAAGTGCATTTTTGTGTGTCCTTGGCCAGTCCTTTGTGATTTAAAAAAAAAAGTAATTGCAAGACCGAGGTTGGTCAGATTTCAGTATTGAACAAAGCATTGGGAATATACAATCTATATGACTGCTTCATCACGCCAAAGCTCTCTTTCTCTTAGGGTTTTACTCCTACTGATGAAAATAAAAATAATAACGAAGTTGAACCCCAACTGAGATTGTCTTAATTTTATTTTAATTTCATGATTCGAAAGTTATCCTAAGCAAATTCCCGGAGCCAGTTGGTAGAGCAGTGTCTCACATCTTATATTCATTATACTTATAAATAAAATTATCCTGTAAAAATGTGAAGATATCCCTTGGCTGGGCTAAGCCCCCAATGTTTCAAGATCCTAAATACGCCCCTGATGTGGAGGTTTGCAACTAATCACACACACGGCCAGCGTACACGCTCTCAATCCCAAGTTCCAGCACGCACTGACTGAGTGACTGTGCTACACTTGGCAAGTTGGCAGTTGGCAGTGTCGTTTCCACAATATTTGGTGGGAACTTATGTTCACGTGGGCACTTGCCACTTTGAAGGTGGTGACCGTCACAATTATTGCGATTGCGTTTCAAAATGTTGGCGGTCCGCAACCCGTAATTCTGCATTTTTTTTCAGGCATCCATAATTGCGCAATTCCGTAACCGAATTACCCATTCTGCAAGTTATTGCGATTGCGTTTCAAAATTTCGGCGGTCCGCAATGCGCAATTCCGCAATTTTTTTCAGGCATCCGTAATTGCGCAATTCTGCAACCGAATTACCATTCCGCAAGTTGCGGAATTGCGGACTAAAATTGCGGAATGCCCACCTTTGCTTTTCAGATAATTATGCAAAAAATCTAGGAATTCAAGGCCTCTTCCATTTGCGACATTTCAGGAACCAGTTCACGGAACCCAAGAACTCAGGCGTTCCATTTGCGCACGAAAACCTGGGTCCGAGGCGACGCGCGTAGTGACTCAGCAAAACCCTTGACCTTTCTCTACCCACATTGGGAGGTCGGTAGACAGTAGAGTTTTCAGTTCATAACAAACAAATTAATGGGGCACTGGGGCACTGGTGGAGGAAAGCGGTCCCGCGATCTTAATCTTGATATGATCCCTTCACATCACAGCTGAGTTACATCTTAATGGTTTTTTTATTTGTGTTTTAAGCAGACGAGGTGCAGTGTTAGCACCAATCATTCTCTCTCTCTTTCTCCATCCTGTTCCTTCTCTCTCTCTCTCTCTCTCCTCTCTCTCTCTCTCTCCTCTCTCTCTCTCTCTCTTCTCTCTCTCTCTCTCTCTCTCTCTCTCGCTCTCTCTCTCTCTCTCTCTCCTCTCCTCTTCTCTCTCTTCTCTCTCTCTTCCTTCTCTCCTCTCTCTCTCTCTTCTCTCTCTCTCTCTCCTCTCCTCTCTCTCTCCTCTCCTCTCTCTCTCTCTCTCTCTCTCTCTCTCTCTCTCTCTCTCTTCTCTCTCTCCTCTCTCTCTCTCTCTCTCTCTCCTCTCTCTCTCTCTCTCTCTCTCTCTCTCTCTCTCTCTCTCTCTCTCTCTCTCTCTCTCTCTCTCTCTCTCTCTCTCTCTCTCTCTCTCTCTCTCTCTCTCTCTCTCTCTCTCTCTCTCTCTCTCTCTCTCTCTCTCTCTCTCTCTCTCCTCTCTCTCTTCTCTCTCTCTCTTCTCTCTCTCTCGTCCTTCTCTCCTCTCTCTCTCTCTCTCTTTTCTCTATCTTCTTCTCTTCTCTCTCATCTCTCGCGGACCGCTTTCCTCCACCAGTGCCCACCCCTGACTAGGCGGCTATTCAACTATCGCTATTATACTGAATTCGGTACGTAACACGTAATTTATGCCAAAGATGCCAGCCGTGTATGTTGCTGGTACATCATTTATTTCTGTTTATCATCAGAATCATCGTATAATGCGAGCACAGCCCTACACAAGACAGGAGAAAACGCCCCTTCCTCTTGCCTCGCCAGCTGAGTTTGTTTATAAACAAAAAAACGGGGTTTTTGTGTTCCATTTGTAACACGCGAACCCAGAACCAGGAACTGAACCCAACCCTGAACTGAAAAAACTGGTTCCTGGAATCTTGGGCACAAATGGAGAGGCCTCTACTGTAAACCCTTAACTCAATTTTAGGAAGAAATTTATATGGTTTTAAGACCGGTATTCCCAAAAAGTGCCCTTGGAAGGGAAGAGGGAAAGACATGTACTATGGGAAGATCTTGCTATAGAAAATTGGAGACTTGCTCATTGCTTTGGGAGGGGAAGAAGGGGATATAATTACAAATTATAGTTTCCTGGCACTTTATTGGTATTTTTACGGTAAGAGGTTTTCTCAAGATAATCAAACGTTACTCTTATCATAGTGTAGTGTGAGTTATTGTTAATTGCATTAACAGGGCATGCATGTATAAATATATATTTGAAAGCTTAGCATTTTCTGTGGGAGAGGGTTACTAACCTCCCAGTGTTGATTTCAAGAGCGTGGTATTAGTTTTAATTTGGAAGTGCCTTTAACTTATATGACTGATTATTATGTGACGTCTCGCTTATTTTAAGACGAAACCATGTTTTCTGACTGATTTCTATTTATTTTTTATGAATATGACATACACATCTTGAAAATATTGCATGTTTTTTTTTTCTTAGTGGGATCGGAACTTCAGGGCCACCTCGTATATTGAGCCTTGGAAGATAGATTTCCGTCAGCCAGCACAGTCATTGCTATTAAAAAAATTACATTTTCTCCAATCTGAGACAATATTTCAAAATAGAAATTATCACTTCAAATTAGTTTTGATAATTCTTTAGTTACTCTGGTATTTTTTCCTTGAAATGGCTTCTTAAGGGAGATAAGCCCCCGTCAACAAACAAAACAAAAAAAACTAAAAGATTTTTAACGCGAAATGGTTATCAGGTTAATGCAATATATAGCCATAGCATTAAATAAATCGTTTCGTCTTCAACCGAGCGGGATGTCGTTAGACAAAAAATTAACGTATGTGGCAGTTTAGAGGGTTTATGGAACTGTCGCCGAGTATAGGAAACGCTCGTTCGAATCGCCAACCGAGAGCTCTCGCCGACGTGGAAATTTTGGCGACTTTCACTGGTAAAGCCCTCGCTCGTTCAGTAACCTAACCTGGACATAGGTCAACTGGCCAACATAACCTAACTCAAGATCAAGAACTAGAAATAACCCCAGAAATAGGAACACTCGCCGACGTGAAAAATTGGAACACTCGCCGACGTCGGCGAGAATTCCTATCGGCGACAGTTATAGGTACCGTAGATAACACTAAAGTCGCCAAGACAACGTTTTTTTCGATGTAGCTACAGACGTGTGGCGGCGTTAGTACTTGCATTTCTACATCCATGATTTCAGGAAAGTTAGAAGGGGCTATCTGGAGAGTCTGTGTTATTTTGTGTCTTCATCTGTGTCATATTATGGCTATAAATGAACAAATTTTAAAAATATCACCAGAGTGGCGACCAAACTAAGGTCGCCAGCTAGTGTTTATGTTCTGAGTGTCCTCCCGCCGTCGTCGTCGCCCGGAAAAAAAACGAGTAGCGAAATTTGAAACCGTATATATACTTGCAGATACAAAGCATAAAACAACGCTGAAACAGGGTACATTATATATACAGTCATGATATAAACTACTGTGTATTATCTTCAGTGGCACATACAAGTCAGTAGGATGCTGTAATTCGTAATATATGGCGGCTGGCGACATTATTGCTTCTGGCGACTATTGTTATCTACGGTAGGGTTTTGAGCATATTGATTATATGAGCATTCAATTACGTACAGAAATATCTTGTGAGCAGGAGATGGGGCCCTAAACACCGTTTCAAGATGCAATCTGTCCCCAAACAGGCATCATATTCATTGGTATACATCAAAATAGTGTGATTCTTAGCAAAATGCTGTATTCCGTAAATTTACTCATGATTCACTGCATAAAGGCTATTTAATGGGTCCTTCACATCAGTAATACAAAAGCAGAGCGCAATTATCGATTCACGAATGTTTTTTCCTATGAAAGATAAAACAGTATACCTCTCCTATTTTAGCGGACAGTTCGTCACAAGCGACGAGATGTACACACGGTACACTGTGACAAGCGGTCCCGCTTTTGTTGATCAAACAAGTAAATATCCCCGTTTTCTTACCGCCTTTGTTAGTAAACAGACGTTCCCTCGTAAACAGACACTTGCCCACACGACACCGGTGTCGTGTGGGCAAGTTTCTGTTTATAAGGGAATGTCTGTTTACTAACAAAGGCAAAGAAAACGGGCGTTGAGGGGAGTAATTACTAATATTGACTTGATCAACAAAGGCATGTCCAGGCGTACTACGACAACAAACCCGTCTTTATTTATCAGTAAAGGGGGAGGTGGGGGGGCACGAAGTGGAACACTCGCCGACGTCGGCGAGAATTCCTATCGGCGACAGATATAGGTATGGTTTTGAGCATATATGATATAAGAGGCATTCAATTTCGTAGTAGTAGTAGTAGTAGTAGTTTATTGACAAAGCATAACACAATACACACAAAAATCTATACAAAAGAACATCTTATTTTGTTTTGTCCATAATAAAACTAAATAAACAAATAAACTTGAGAGGAGCATGTGAAATTACATATAAACATGAAGTACTTCATATACAAAATTGCACAACTCGCACAAATGAGTTCTTTCATTGAATAATTCGCCAATATCAGAAAAGTTCAACATTGGGTACCTTTCACGGCACCGGGAAGCCAATGGGCAGTCTATCAATACGTGTTTCTCTGTTTGCACCTGAAAATCATCACACTGACACACACGTTCCTCTGGCGGTGTACGGCTCCACCTCCCAACCTCTACTTTGAGGTTGTGAGACATGAGATGCAGTCTTGTGAAAGATTCACGTTTATAATCCGGAATATACACTTTACTGGTATATATCGGATGCACTGTCATAGACGGGTTCATATCAGTAATATAGTTCGTTAACTTTGTTGCGCCCTGTGCCTTTTCACGTACGGTTTCTGTTATTTTGTCTAATGGGTTTATATTAGCAATCCCCACACATCTGTCAAGGAATCGAGCTCCAGGCGTATTCACTACACTACATATACATACACTTCACTACATATTCCACACAAGGTGGAATGGTTCGTCAAAATCTATGCGAACACGTTTAGACTTCACGAAACTAGACCTCTTTTTTTCAATTATTGTCTGGACTGGAGGGATGCCTACCTCCAACATACACAGGTTTATACTCGTGTTTCTTCGAACACCCAGTAAACACTTAATCAGTTTATTGTACTGCTTTTCTATTTCTTTCATTCTATTCGTCAGCCACGATTCGGAACCATATAACAATGACGTCGTCACGGCAGCATCAAATAACAATTATTTTGTATATAAACGGCATCTGTGTATTACTAGCACAAAATATTGAGAACTTATTCACAATTGCTTCAGATGCAGTTTCGTGCCGCGCCATAGCTGACTCACTTTTCCCTGAGTCAGTGAACCACGCACCAAGATACAGATATTCAGAGACATAATCCACACTCACTCCACCACTTGACAAAGATCGCCTGTCATATTCCTGGCCATTAACTACAAAAAATTAGGTTTTCTTCGCATTAACTACCATGCCACTTTCGCTGCAAAACTGACACAATATCGAGCTTCTTTTCACACATTTCTCGACTTGTAGCTAGTATGAGCGTGTCGTCCATTAACAACAAAGCGTGCAGACTACCTAGAAAACCATCGACTCCCACTGTCTTTAACATGCGTACCATATGATCTACGTCTATTACAAATAACAAACAGCTCGATGGAGCCCCCTGGCGAACGCCAATAGATGCATCCAGGACTGCTGACCTTAAAATATTCTTTGTGCACACATACATCCTTTGTATTGCTCTGATTATAACCTTTCCACATCCTAATGCCTTGAGACGCTCTATCAGCTTCGATCTGGGGACCCTATCATAAGCTTTGCTAAAATCTATAAATAACACATATAATTTTGCTTTCTTATACACTGCATAGTCACTTATTAATCTTAAGCTTACAATCTGTTCAATACAGCCTCTGCTTTTTTGAGCACCTGCTTGACACTTATCTACATTACACCACAATTTCAACCTATTAAGTAATAACGAGTCATAAATCTTGGCAAAAGTATCCATAATGCTAATTCCTCTATAATTGTTACATAGCAAACGATTACCCGATTTAAACACCACCACCAACTTACTATAACACCAATTTAGCGGTTAACTCCCACATATAAACACTATATTAAAAATATTCAGTAAAAAGATGAGCCATGACACTGGTAACTTTCTTAAAATACCTTGACACACTCCACTGTAACTTTTATTTACATTCATACCGTCTAAGGCCTGGTCTAGTTCAATGGGTGTGAAAGGATCATCTAACACAGGTATATTTGGCACATTTTCTATGTTCTCATTTGCAAGATTTTCAATGTTTGGTGGTTTCAGTAAATCCTCAAAATGTGTTTTAAATTGTTCCTCTGTCGGCTGTTCTACATGGTCATTTCCAACACTTCCTTTCCAGTTTACGGATTTCCAAATCAATTTACTGTCATTGGTATCCAACAGTCTTTTCCATCGTGGATGAGCTTCATCCCATAAATGTTCGGCAGCAGGTTGTTGTCTCGTGAAGTCGGTGGCAGCTTCCATCATGACGCGGCAGCCTTCCGAGAGTACAGTATCCACGTCTACACCCTCGCCGTCCAGCGCTACCTCTGGCGGTGCTACTTGCTGCAGTGCGTTCACCAGGAGTTCCATATCAACATCCTTGTAACAAACGCTCTTCTGTAATTTATGCTGGTCATTCAATCTGTAATACGACTGTCCAAGCGAGGATGCTCTCTGTAGTAACTGAGATGATGAGACAGTTCTCCGGCTATCAATTGTCAAGGTAACACACAGAGGGGCATGGTCAGAACCTTGAACATCTTGTCGTATATTCATGTCTTTTATCAGGTCAATACATTAACTTTTTACGAGACATAAATCGATTTCCGATATCCATGTCTGATGCCTTTTGAAGGATAAGTCATCCCCCAGCTGTCTTCCACCGCAATAAAGGTGGTTCGCCACCTTTTACCAATAAAGGTGGTTCGCCGTACAAAAATGACTTAACCACCCGTATATACCCCCATCTCCTGCTCAGAGGACATTTCTGTACGAAATTGAATGCCTCTTATATCATATATGCTCAAAACCATACCTATAACTGTCACCGATAGGAATTCTCGCCGACGTCGGCGAATGTTCCACTTCGTGGCCCCCCCCCCCCCCTTTAATGATAAATAAAGACAGGTTTGTTGTCGTAGTACGCCTGGACATGCCTTTGTTGATCAAGTCAATATTAGTAATTATTCCCCTCAACACCCGTTTTCTTTGTCTTTGTTAGTAAACAGACATTCCCTCATAAACAGACACTTGCCCACACGTCACCGGTTCAGACTTCACGTTTTTGCTACGTGCGTCTTGTTATCGTGACGTCACCGTGACGTCACGATGACGTTACCTCATCTCACTGGTCACTCCTGCTCGCTCTTATCAGAAAACATTGCAGAATAAAACCACCTTGCTTTCCTTACTTTCTCCCTTTTGTACCCCATGACACACCTATTACTCCCTTCACTATATCCCCCTTCACTCCCTGCCCTACCTATTTAGCGCTACAATCCCTGACAACAGCGCTATTGCAAAGGTTACAAGTGGCTTCTGTATAGCGGGGGTCACAGGTGCTGCCACATATCGCAGTCGTGGCGCTATTTTTCAAGTCGGTAATAATTACTACCTTTTGCACGGTCTGTAGAGGGCGTTGGTGGCGTAGCGTGATGATGTAGGAAGGATGGTATATAGTAGCTACTAGAGGGGCACGTGAGAGGGTTAGAACTAGAGAACACGAGAAATAACGCAGGAAAATACATCATAGGTCTAGTGGCCACCATAGGTTGGTGGAGCTTACATTCAAGCAGCTTTGCCGCTGTTCCGCCTTCAAGCAGCGGGACACAATATTTTCACATCATGTATGTCTTCCATTACTAATATTGTCTTCCAGAATCACTGATAATAAATATATTTTAAATCAGACCTTGGAAACAGCATTATTTTTATATTGCAAAACTTAGTTACGTATAATGTTCTATAAATTGTGGCAGCACCGCTCACGCACCCCGCCAAAAGAATTGGCGGCTCCGAATCTTTAGCCTCCAGACGCACGTCTTTCAAGGTCACACAAGCAGTAAGTGACGTCACGGTGACGTCACGACGACGTCACGTTGACAAGACGCACGTAGCAAATACGTGTAGTCTGAACCCCGCATTAGTGTTGGCCGAAGGGAGGCGGGTCACAAACCCCCGGCTAACACCCGGTACCCATTCACTGCTGGGAGGACAGGGGCTCGGGTTTTAAGAAAGACCACCCAACTATCTTCGCTCCGCCAGGGGATCGAACCCGGGACTTCTCGGTTGTGAGCCGAGCGTGCTAACCACTACACTACGGAGTACCCTCGTACTCCGTAGGGAGTTGGCAGACGTAAAAAATGTATTTGGTATGTGGCATTTTTTTACTTTCTTGTATAATTTCACAAATATTTTGCGTATGCTTCTTGAGTACTCATAATACTCGATACCAAGAAAAAAGTATCGATACTTTCGATACAAAGGTGGTATCGAAAGTATCGATATTTTGATATCGATACGCCCACCACTAGTCTTGAGTGTCGATCCTGGCGTCTGCTGCTACGGAATTCTGCTTGCGTAAGCGGCGAGGAGTAGGTGGTTCTTGGGGCACGTCAGCTGTTGTGTTGTCTTCAGCGGCGGTAGGTGTGCCTAAAAACCGTCCGGTAGCGTCCGGTACCGCCCGGTAGCGTCCGGTACCGCCCGGTAGCGTCCGGTAGCACCTGGTACCGTCCGGTACACTGTGCAGGATTATTTATACCATGTGGTGAATATATTTCATGGTAAACGACGAGTAAACCGTTAATTTGGCCTAGCTCCTCCATGAGGGAATTTAATTTATTGAGGGTTGTATGTATTCAGCTTATTCTCAGAATTAATGAAAGAATAATGAATCGGAATTAATCCCATGTAATTTCTAAGCTTATAAATATAATTAACAAAAAATTTATTTTTCTATAGCAGTCATAAATGTCATAAAAATGCGCCGCCATCAGCAACCAATTTATTTATGAAAATATAATACAGCTATACATTAATATATCGTATATCTGAATTAATCTCGATGTAATTTCTAAGTTTTTAATTTTTTTTACTGCTATAGAAAAATAATGGTGGATTAACTTTTTTTAAATCAAACGAATTAAATACTATAGACAAGAACGAACGGTAGGCCTACAGTTCGCGTACAAATCCTTTTGGACGAGTTAGGTCAAAATTAACTGTTTGCCCGTCATTAATCATCAAATATATACATCACCATTCACCTAATGATATAAATAATCCTGTACAGTGTACCGGACGGTGCTAAATGCTACCGGACGGTACTAGGTGGTACCGGACGGTACTAGGTGGTACCGGACGGTACTAGGTGGTACCGGACGGTACTAGGTGCTACCGGACGGTACTAGGTGCTACCGGACGGTACTAGGTGCTACCGGACGGTACTAGGTGCTACTGGACGGTACTAGGTGCTACCGGACGGTACTAGATAGTACCGGACGGTACTAGGTGCTACCGGACGGTACTAGGTGCTACCGGACGGTACTAGGCGCTACCGGACGGTACTAGGTGCTACCGGACGGTACTAGGTGCTACCGGACGGTACTAGGTGCTACCGGACGGTACTAGGTGGTACCGGACGGTACTAGGTGGTACCGGACGGTACTAGGTGCTACTGGACGGTACTAGATGCTTCCGGACGGTACTAGATGCTACCGGACGGTACTAGGTGCTACCGGACGGTACTAGGTGGTACCGGACGGTACTAGGTGGTATCGGTCTGTACTAGGTGCTACCGGACGGAACTAGGTGGTACCGGACTGTACTAGGTGGTACCGGACGGTACTAGGTGCTACTGGACGTACTAGATGCTACCGGACGGTACTAGGTGCTACCGGACTGTACTAGGTGGTACCGGACGGTACTAGGTGGTACCGGACGGTACTAGGTGGTACCGGACGGTACTAGGTGGTACCGGACGGTACTAGGTGGTACCGGACGGTACTAGGTGGTACCGGACGGTACTAGGTGGTACCGGACGGTACTAGGTGGTACCGGACGGTACTAGGTGGTACCGGACGGTACTAGGTGGTACCGGACGGTACTAGGTGCTACCGGACGGTACTAGGTGGTACCGGACGGTACTAGGTGGTACCGGACGGTACTAGGTGGTACCGGACGGTACTAGGTGGTACTGGACGGTACTAGGTGGTACCGGACGGTACTAGGTGGTACCGGACGGTACTAGGTGGTACCGGACGGTACTAGGTCCTACTGGACGGTACTAGGTGCTACCGGACGGTACTAGGTGCTACCGGACGGTAGTAGGTGCTACTGGACGGTACTAGGTGGTACCGGACGGTACTAGGTGGTACCGGACGGTACTAGGTCCTACTGGACGGTACTAGGTGCTACCGGACGGTACTAGGTGCTATCGGACGGTAGTAGGTGCTACTGGACGGTACTAGGTGGTACCGGACGGTACTAGGTGCTACCGGACGGTACTAGGTGCTACCGGACGGTACTAGGTGCTACCGGACGGTACTAGGTGGTACCGGACGGTACTAGGTGGTACCGGACGGTACTAGGTGGTACCGGACGGTACTAGGTGGTACCGGACGGTACTACGTGGTACCGGACGGTACTAGGTGGTACCGGACGGTACTAGGTGCTATCGGACGGTACTAGGTGGTACCGGACGGTACTAGGTGGTACCGGACGGTACTAGGTGGTACCGGACGGTACTAGGTGCTACTGGACGGTACTAGGTGCTATCGGACGGTACTAGGTGCTACCGGACGGTACTAGGTGGTACCGGACGGTACTAGGTGCTACTGGACTGTACTAGATGCTACCGGACGGTACTAGATGCTACCGGACGGTACTAGGTGCTACCGGACGGTACTAGGTGGTACCGGACGGTACTAGGTGGTATCGGTCTGTACTAGGTGCTACCGGACGGAACTAGGTGGTACCGGACTGTACTAGGTGGTACCGGACGGTACTAGGTGCTACTGGACGGTACTAGGTGCTACCGGACGGTACTAGGTGCTACCGGACTGTACTAGGTGGTACCGGACGGTACTAGGTGGTACCGGACGGTACTAGGTGGTACCGGACGGTACTAGGTGGTACCGGACGGTACTAGGTGGTACTGGACGGTACTAGGTGGTACCGGACGGTGCTAGGTGGTACCGGACGGTACTAGGTGGTACTGGACGGTACTAGGTGGTAACGGACGGTACTAGGTGGTACCGGACGGTACTAGGTGCTACCGGACGGTACTAGGTGCTACCGGACGGTACTAGGTGCTACCGGACGGTACTAGGTGCTACCGGACGGTACTAGGTGCTACCGGACGGTACTAGGTGCTACCGGACGGTACTAGGTGGTACCGGACGGTACTAGGTGGTACCGGACGGTACTAGGTGGAACCGGACGGTACTAGGTGGTACCGGACGGTACTAGGTGCTACTGGACGGTACTAGGTGGTACCGGACGGTACTAGATGGTACCGGACTGTACTAGGTGGTACCGAACGGTACTAGGTGGTACCGGACGGTACTAGGTGCTACCGGACGGTACTAGGTGCTACTGGACGGTACTAGGTGCTACCGGACGGTACTAGGTGCTACCGGACGGTACCGGGCGGTACCAGATGCTACCGGACAGTTTTTAGCCATACCGGCGGCGGTGACTGTTGGGCGAAGATGGCGCCTGTTTCGCCACAGAACGCGGCCGCTGGGTAGCATGACTTGATATTGCCGCGATCTGCCGCGTCCCATCGCCTTGCCCACCTTGTCCCAGCGTTTAGACGCGTGGTCTTGGATACGTACTTGCTGCGAGACTTGCAGGGCAGGCAGGGAGCGGGCGTGCTGGTTGTAGCGGGATGTGATGTCTCGTGCTCGCTGTGTTGCACGACGGTCGCATTCCTCTGACATGGCTTGCCATTCCTGCTTGAAAGAGTCGGGGTGGGCTGGCACACACGTACGGAGAGGGCGACCGTAGAGAATCTGAGCTGAGGAGCGGCCGGTGTGGTTCGGGGTGTTGCGTGCCTCTAGCAGGCCCCGGTCGAATGCCTCGCAGTCAATGTTACCCGAGGGAGCGACTTTCATGATGAGGTGTTTTACGGACTTCACGGCTGCCTCGGCGTGTCCGTTTGACTGCGGGTAGTGAGGTGACGTCACCACATGTTTAACTCCCCAACGCGTCAGGAACTCGGTGAACTGGTGACTGGTGAATTGGGGTCCTCCGTCAGTGCGTAGACGTACAGGAACTCCCACATCACGAAAGTAACACCAGAAGTGGCGGATGGTGGCGGCGGCTGTAGTGTCCCTGCCACATGAGACGACGGCAGGCCAACCCGACAGACGGTCGGCGATGACAAGGAACGCCTTCCATGCTACGGTGAAGTAGTCTGCCGACACGGGCTCGAATGGTCGTGTGGGGTTGTCGTCGTTGAGGTGTGGCTCTTGTTGCTGGCTCGGCAGCGTCGTCTGGCAGGCTTCACAGGCGCGGACGACGTTGGTGATGTCCGAGTTGATTTCGGGCCAGAACACTGTCGGCTGCGCCCGGCGTTTGGTGGCTTCGGCTCCACGGTGACTGTCATGAAGTCGGGTTAACACGGTGCGGCGCAGGGCGGCGGGAACCACGACGCACGGACCGTAAAGTACAAGGTCACCGTCGCAATACAGCTCGTCGCGTAATTTCCAGTAAGGTAGGAGTGTAGAGTGGAGGTCGTACCGATGGCCTGGGAAGCCATGTCGTATGCAGTCCAGCAGCCTGGTGTACGCCTCGTCGTCGCGTGCGGCCTGCTGTAGTTCCTCCATCATCTTGTCGTCTGTCGTGGCCTGTGTGTCTGGCTCGGCGAGTGTCTGGATAGCTCGGAGAGTAACTGCAGCCCTGACAGAGGTGTCGTTGAGCATGTCGTCGTCGCTGCTGGGATGGCTGACTGGGTGGCGGGAAAGTGCGTCGGCAATGCAAAGTGTCTTCCCCGCACGCCATCGTGCTGTGAAGATGAACGGCGACAGCTTCTCCTTGAGACACTGGAGACGAGGGTTCTCGACGGCGTCAAGGGTGTAGTTGTTCAGGATTGGTATGAGCTGGCGGTGGTCTGTCACATGTTCGAAGGGGTGCAGCCCTTGCAGGTAGAATCTGCACTTCTTCATTGCCGAGACTGCAGCCAACATTTCGAGTTCGATCGTGGCGTAACGGGTCTCCGTGTCCGTGAGGAAGCGAGAGTCGCACTGGATGAGTCGAAAGTGGCCTCCTCCGTGATCTTGAAGCAGAGCATATCCGATGCCGTTCAGCCTTGAGGCATCAGTCTGCAGGGTGGTGGGCAGCTGGGGGTTGAACATTGCTAGTTGTGGTGGAGTCGACAAGGCTTCCTTGACCCTCTGGAAGGCTTCGTCGTGGTCGACAATCCACACAAAAGCACGTCGCGGGCTCATGAGAGGTCGTAGAGGCTGGGCCGCTGCGGAGATTTCTGGTGAAAATTCAGTCAGCTGGTTAACAAGGCCCATGAATGACCTCAGATTCGTGATGTTAGCTGGTGTGGCAAAGTCTGTGATGCCCCGTACCTTTTCAGGGTCTGCGTCAATCCCGTTGGCAGACAGGACGAAGCCACAGAACTTCACTGCAGGTGCTGCGAGGATGAATTTCTCGGCGTTGAGTGTGATGCCGCTCGCTCGGCACCTGGCAAGGACAGTGTTGACGTGGTGAAGGTGAGGCAAGTACTCCTTGTCGTACAACAACACGTCGTCCACGACCTTCACATAATCAGGGACACCTTGTAATGCCATGTCTCCGCGGAGGCAGAAGGCGTCGCCTGTCGCAGCGAAACTCATAGGGCCGCGTAAATATTTGTACCGGCCGTATGGCGTGATAAAAGTAGTGAGCGGCTGGTCTTGTGCAGCCAACACGAGTTGCCAGTACCCGCACAATGCATCGACGATGGTGAAGTACGTGGCCTTGGGGTCGATGCTCCGGATGGCTGAGAAGGGTGTGGGTGATGGGTGCGCAGGGCGTGACACCTGACTGTTCAGTTTCGTTAAGTCTGTGGTTATGCGCACACCACCGTTGGGCTTAGCGACTGCAACAAGTGGGTGGCACCAGGGTGATGGTTCGTCTCCTGTAGGGGCGATGATTCCCTGCGTCACGATTGACTCCAGTTCAGTCTTAACTGTCTCACGGAAGGCTAGTGGGATCTGTCGGGGAGTGTGTATTGCAAACGGCTTCGCGTCCTCCCGAAGCTGAATCCTCATCGGCGGTCCCGTCATCGGCCGGAGTGGTGTGTCGCGGAGGTCAGCCTTAGACACCAGCACGTCGCGGTATTCCTTAAAAAAGTACGCCCTGGCTTGAGTGGGGGTCGTGTCGGCAGTGAAGGGTAGTGGTGGTGGCGTGCTCCGCGCTCTCTCGGACGCACACACTCTCGCGTGTGTCACCTTGGCAATGGGCTGCGGGAAGCGGTCAGGAATCAGTGCAAGCTTCCTGCAGGCATGTCGTGACAAGAGTGGGCTCGGTATGCCTTCGTGCACGTTGATCCACACGGTCGTCGTCTTCTGCTTCACATTGACCTCTGCTTGCAACGAGCCGAGGGCTGGTGTCATGGGCGAGCCGTCAGCTCTGTAGCTTGGGTCAGCATGTGGAGGCTGAAGGTCAGTGGTGGACAGGCCGATGGTGTGAAGGTGCTCGGGTCCGATTACTGTGACATCGGCTCCTGTGTCCGGTAGCATGGAGAGAACGCTCGATCCTTTGTGGTGAGTGACTGTGACAGCGATGGTGGGAGGGGGAGGGGGGGGGGCACGAGAGGCAGAGTGCACACGCCTCACACTGGAGTTTGACTCTGTAGATCCTTGCGCTCGCCTTTCCTTCATCTTCTCACTCCCAGATGCCTTGGACTTCCGACAACACTGTTCGTAATGCCCCTTCTTACCACAGCTGCCGCAGGAGATTGCCTTGGCTGGGCACCGCGCCGTGCGTGCCCAATGGCCTTTCTTGCCACAGTTGCGGCACGTAGAGTCTGCAGCCGGGCACTTACTCTTGTCGTGGTGTTTGTTACAGCTGTGGCAGGCGTCCTTGGTTGGTGTAGGTGACCTTGATTTTTTCTGTTTCTGCTTCTTTTCTCGCTTGTATAGTGACGTTGCGCGTATGTCAGGTGAAGGTGAGGCTATTGCAGACGCTGTATGCCTGGCTGCCTCGAAAGCGTAGCACTGCTTCACCACGTCGTCAAGTGAGTGGGTGGGGATTGTACCAATTAGTTCTTGCACCAAGTATGTCACACCCGTTGTCTGCTGCCTTGCATATGTCCACCACTTCAGCGAGACTTTTCACGCGGACGTAAAAGCCGTTGAAAGTCTCTTCCGCCGCCTATTTGCAGCTGAACAGGTCCCTGCGACGTAATGCCTCGTTTGTCTGACTTTTCACGTGAGCCTCTAAGGCGTCCAATACCTCTGTGACCGGCTGGGTGTTGTTGTTAGTGACTTGGAGGCTGTACTGCAGTGTGTGCAACACTTCAGGAGAGAGACACATCCGTAGCTGGATATGTTGTTTCGGCGGAGAGAGAGTTGACAGGTCAATCATGGTTGCATAATCAGTCCATTTCCTACGCCATTCCCGAAACGCCTGAAAGTTCACGTCTGGGAGTAGGGGTGGCGGGGGATGGATGACAGCTTTGCTTGACAAGGGGCGGTGTGGCTGGGCGGAGCGGAGCGGGGATCCTTGCGCGGGGATGTGTGTTGTGTCTAGTGTTGCTGGTACTTGACCGGGGTGCTGTTGGCCTGTGAGTGTACCAAGCAACTCACGGAATTCATTCATCCGCTGTGCATCCTCAGTCCGGCGCCGTTCTGCCTCGTCGGCATGTCGCTGTTCCTCGTCTTCGCGACGCCTGTCTTCAAGGAATCGAATAAGTTGTAGGGTTTCCATTTGTGTCTGTTGCTGTCCGTCTGGTTGTTGTGTGCCTTCTGCTTGCTGCCGTGTCACTGGGGGCGCCATGGCTAGTCTGTATAGAGAGAACGGGGCAACCCCTCGAATTCTCCTCTGTATTGACTTGAGGGCAATGACGTAAATCGCCAGGAAGGCACACCAGGCACTGTGGTGTGTGTGTGTGTGTGTGTGCTGGGCTGCTTTCTGCTCCCCGCGCGATTCTCGCGGCACGGGAAGGCTCGAGCTCCCTCAATCAGTAGTCACTAGTCAGTGCTCTCTGAGCTTGCAGTATGAGTAGATGTGTTGCACTGCGCTCCGCTGGGGCGTGGGATGGTGATAATTAAACCATTTCCCAAGCACGCCATGATCAAAGCAATGCACAAACACTGTTTAACACTCACTGCACTCGGCGTCGTTAGCACTACACAACATAGGGCTTTAGCACGTCACACGTTCACAGGATGAAATAATACATCCACAGCGAAGCCGGTTGGTTGTTTTCACATGACTTGTAGTATTGGGGAGGCGGTAGCAGTTAGAGTCTCCGACTGGCGTTCTCGGTGACCCGAGTTCGATCCCCGAAGAAACCCAAAACCTTTCTGCACCGTCGAGTGGCCTAAGAATACCCACATGCCCTGCCTATCAACTCTACCTTCGACTGCGAGTGCATCGGAGGACACAGGGGGGCGGCATGAGCCTCACAGGCGTCACTATAAGAAACCTGCCTGCGCCACCAACGAGCGAGGACCAACCATCAGAACCCTCAAGTGAACCTCCAGAGCCTACCATCCGAGCCCTGGGTCACCACTGCCTACAGGCGCTATAGGCACAGATGTATAAAAAAAAAAAAAAAAAAAATTCACTGCACTCAGTAGCTGTTTACGCACTGCGCCATGTATGCTTGTGAAGTCCAAGGGTTCAGGGAAGCTCGTAGACTATCTTTATAGGTCTTATTCAGCTAAATATGAGTACAGCTATTACAAGCACAGCGTGACGCGAACGGACCAAGTCTAGTAATGCACTGACTCCCCGATGCTGCCCGGGGCTGTGCCTGCCCGGTGCATAGGTTGCCATGTATCCCAATCCCACAAAATCATTACTTGTTGCAATCCTTGTGTAGACTTCATGGCTCCAGTTGTCATTTCTTTGGTCACACTTGTGAAGAATTCTTTGTCGAAATCCAATAAGTGTCACTTGATAAACATGGCCTTGATCAGGATGCATCTCGTCCTTTTTAGCTGCCTGTCCACATTAGTCCGGCAGATAAACGCAAAATACGTGCTTGACTTCTTTTTGGAGTATACAGTTTTTTTTATGTTGATTATTGATGGTAAGGGCATATATATTCAGAAACTGCCGGATCATACTTGTCATACTTGAGCAATTTGTGCTGGGAGGCGAAATCAAAGATGGTCGCCATCGAATCTGGGAAAATCTATTTTCCTCATATCTTCGTAACTATATGAGATAGAAACACGAATGACAGGTCCTTCTATATGTTTTTAGGCATCAAGATTACAATGCAGCCATTATTATGTCAATAAAACACACAAAAAACAAGATGGCCGCCATAAATGTGTTTTTCATTGCAGAAAATTGACTTTCTCAACAGCCATTGCTACATGGCATGTAAAAGCTGGTTCAAGTATTGTAGTATAACTGTGTACATATTCGCGATGTTCTGCTGACGTGTGAGGGGTGTTGGTGTGCTCGTGTGCGGGGATTTCCCCAGACGTGGATTCCCCAGACGTGTTTGTGCGCTGCGAGGCGGCTGGCTGGCGATTTTTTTTTTCCAAACAGGTTCGTAAACTTTCGGTTAAGGTTAGTTTAGGTTAGGTTAGGTTCAGTTATACTTTCCACTGGTAACTTTGTGTGTGAATCACAATGAGGTTATTTTCAAGAAAATCCTGTGGTTAGTTTCGGAGCTACAGCCATGCATAGAGGGCCGCCAACCTTTGCAAACTCGTTAGGGAAAAAAAAATTGGCGGCCGGCCGCGGACGGGGTGAAGACCGTGCGCTAGGGAGCTTGCGAAGGTACGGAGGTGTGTGTGTGAGCTGTGTGTCAGTCAATACAGCAGCCGATTGTCTGCCGACAAGTATATAATCTTGTTAATTGATGTTTAGTACATATACATGCAGAAACTGACAGGCGACATTTTGTCACAATTGAGCAACTTTTGCTGGGTCACAAATTCAAGATGACCGCCACCGATTCTGGGGATATATAATTCACCTCGTATCTTCGTTACTAAATGAGCTAGAAACGTGAATAAAAGGTCATTTTATATGTTTTCAGGCATAAGGAATCCAATGGCGCTATGATTTTTAGAATAAAACCCAAAACAATCAAGATAGCCGCCATATAAATACATGTGTAATTAAGTTTATAATGAAATATTTTGTTTGTTTCTAAGTATTTGCAATGGTACTTGTGCGGTGTGGTGGTACTTTTTAAGTCATGGCCAGTGAGTGCTTCTTCAAATGGAGGTTTGCGTGTGATGACAAGCCAGAAAAACTGATCGAGTCTGGACTGAGAAGAATTGAAACCATCATCAAGTGCAGCAAAATATATCTCGACGGTAAACATCAAGTACTTGAGGACTCTGTGCAAGAGGATCGTGACTTTACTGTGAAATGACATAAGAGCTGTGTATGTACATATACATCCAACACTCAGATACAGAGACATCTCAAAAGAACAAAACAAAATGAAGGACCTTCTGTGATTCCCCCCAAGAAAACACGACTTTCATGTGCTTCAAGCTTTAGCTTTCAGGAACAATGTTTATTCTGTGGGGAGGAATGTACGTGGGATAAAGATACAAAGAATCCTGCTCGGTGGAAGCCAGCATACCTGTGTCGAGAAATTGCACGAAAAGGAGAAAAATCGCTAAAGCAGTATCTGCTAGAAGCATGTGATTACAGGGATGACGAGTGGGCCACCACTGTGAGAGTGCGCATATAGGGAGCCATCAGTGACTTACACGCAGCAGACGCACGATACCATGTCTCATGCAGATGCAAGTTTACAGGACAGAGAGCACTTACACGTGCTGCAGGCTCGACATCAAACTCTGTAGAGGTGGATGATGCTGACACGAGCTGACACCAATCCCAACATCAATGTTCACAGATGCAGGAGAGATGAGATGCTCAACAGGAAAATCTGCGTTGAAGACTCAACTGAAAGTTGAGGTCTCATCCAGAAATGCACCAAACACAGACATCACAATCATCGATGGTTCTGCTCTCCTCTGGGTGATACACTGGCCTGTGGGGGTACAGTAAAAACGTATGTGTCAAACTTCAGACAACATATTGAGAGGAAGCTGCAAAAAGGAGATGTGTACTTGGTGTTTGATCGGTACTATGAGTACAGCACAAAAGGTGTCACAAGAAGTGCGAGGAACACTGAAGCCAGTAGAGTTCACCAGCTCAAGGTTACAACGGAGCTGCCATCACAGAAAGTAGTCCTGACTGTCACTGAAAACAAGAAGCAGCTCACTGACATAATCTGTACTGAACTCAAAGGAGACGTTTCGTTCCATCGAAACCACATACAGAATCACAAGCTGATCATCACATCCCAAGACAAAACTCCGATTGAGATCAGCAATGGAGGACTTATTATCAACAGAGGGGATATGAACACTACACATGAAGAGGCAGATATCATCATCGTTCAACAAATGCTCATGGCTGCAAAGGAGAAACCCACAAGCATCACCGTCTTATCAGATGACACAGACGTGTTTGTACTGCTTCTACATTACTATCTGGAAGATGGTCTTAAGTTCATGGTAAGTATGGAATCTCCAATCAAAGATCGAGCAATAGTCGATATCGGCAAGACCGTTGAGAAGCACATAGATATCATACCAGAAATCCTAGCTGCTCATGCACTTTCTGGTTGCGACACAGTTGCTTGCTGTTTCGGCATTGGAAAAAGCACCGTTCTGAAAGCTGTAAGAAGTGGACTTCTTCTGTCACTTCTGGGACAAATTGATGTTTCGCTGCCCTCGGTGATACAGCAGGCAACGAAATTCATGACTGCTTGCTATGGACAGAACAACAGTGACACGATGTCAAATGCACGACTCAGTGCTTGGGCAGCAAAAACAGGCAAAGGGTATACATCAACACCAAAATTATGCTCTCTACCACAGACCAGCGAGGCCTTCGAGGAAACGTGAAACGTGCGCATCATCAAGCATCCATATGGCGCGCCGTGAAAGACGCGGATCCACCAGAACTGGGCGTTGAAAAATATGGATGGAAGAAAGATGAAACCAACAGATCACTTGTACCTATGACAGTCCCGGATACAGTCAGCCTTGCACCAGATGCTGTCTTGCGACTGATCAGGTGTGGATCCGAGAGTGACACACCTTGTCGTTCATCCAGATGTGGTTGCCGGAGTGCCGATCTGCCGTGCACAATGTTCTATGCCTGTCACGATGGAATTTGCTGCAACACAAATGCTTTGTGACTAGTGACAGTGACTATCAGTCCAAAAAATCAAAATCCATATCTTACTTTTAACAGAATACATAAATGTTTTCAGTGATTAAACCAACAAGTTGTGTCTCATGTAATTAAACCAGAAATTAACTCATGCGTCGTTGCAATACATGCAAAATAATATACAAATAAGCGTTTATTTTATGAATAATATCACACAAACCTTGCTAATCCGTGCTAGTGCATGTCATTGATCAGATCTAGTAAAGGCTGTTGAGAAAGTCAATTTTCTGCAATGAAAAACACATTTATGTCGGCCATCTTGTTTTGTGTGTGTTTTATTGATATAATAATGGCAACATTGTTATCTTGATGCCTGAAAACATATAAAAGGACCTGTCATTCGTGTTTCTATCTCATATAGTTACGAAGATATGAGGAAAATAGATTTTCCCAGATTCGATGGCGACCATCTTTGATTTCGCCTCCTAGCACAAATTGCTCAAGTATGACAAGGTGTCATCCGGCAGTTTCTGAATATATATGCCCTTACCATCAATAATCAACATTAAAAAAAACTTTATACTCCAAAAAGAGGTCCCATGGTACTTCTTCCGGACTACATACAAAACAATGATCTTTCCAAGAAAATGGCTCCATGCTTGATCTGAGTCTATTGTTAGGAGCATTTGAGGATCACGCTTCGTCAGCGCGGAAGGTGACTTTTCGTTTCATGTCAGTAAAATTGCAATCTTTATGGACCAACACCTCTACATTTTGTTCTATGCACTTAGATATATAAGACTCCAGGTCCGGGCGTTCACGAAGTTTGCAGTAATGTAGCACAGTATTCAGTCCTTTTGAGCCCACCACAACTTTTTCTGATGAAAGGAAGCTTTTGAGGCATATCACACACTTTTCAGGATAGAAGGCTTCCTCAGCCATGACTGAAAGTACAAAAAATCATGATATGAATGAAATTGACTTTCAGCTACAAAAAACATCTTCAAGCAAAATAGTCATAACGTATTTTAGCAGGTAAAAACGTACACTGCAATCAACATTTTCTTAAGTGTAAAACTGTAAATTTACTTACTTGTGAAGAGCAAGACATTCCAGCAATCATTGTATATAGATTTCAGAGGAAAAGCTAGTGACGTCATCAGTGACGTCATCAACGATAAATTTTTAATTTACAATATTAATTTTCATAAATTTTGTGTGATGTATGCAAAGTTATATCAAATAAAAACGAAATGAAATTAGTCCAGGGACATTAGGTTTGACTTAGAAAAAATTCCTAACAAGCTGATTTTTTCAGGATTCACATGAAATGGCAATCTTAACAACATACTAAAAATCCCATGGAATTCGAGACCAGTAAAGCCCTGAAATGCAAGATGGCACCCATGACGTCATTTGCGTAAATGGAAATATTGACATATCCGTAACTTTTCACCCAGATATCATAAGTTAATGTGTGTACATCAAAACATATGCTTGCGACCACAAGGAATTCGTTTATTTGCATTTCCCACCATATATGGGTCAACAAACACCATCAAAGTACGAGGACAAGATGCTGTAGTGAATCCAACACTTCTTTTCCTGCGCATAACATGTATAATCAAAGACTCCACTGAAATGGGAGAGTATTTATGCTATGAGCTGGCCCAGCAACCTCCCTCACTGTTTGATAATGGGTCTATGAGAAAAGCCAATAAAAATATACTAGGGACACATCTTAAATTAGAAGTTAGTGCCAGTACTCAAATGCCAGAGAATGCTCAGATTGTGTTAGATGGGGAACACCTTCTCCACAATGTGCTATGGCCCAATGATGCTACCTATGAACAAGTGTGTGATACATATGTAACCTATGTAATGCATCATTATGGTAAGGAATCAGTTGTGGTATTTGACGGATACAGTGACTGCCTGACAACCAAAGCTGCAGAGCAGCAGCGCCGTGCCCTGCAATGTACATAAGCTGACATACTGTTTGAAAGGTCCATGAAAGTCACTACTACTCAGAAAGCTTTCCTACATAATAAGAAAAACAAGTCTCGACTAATCAACTTCCTTACACTGGACCTTCAAAACAGTGGGATTGTAGTGAAACAACATAAGGCTGATGCTGATCCTCTGATAGTCTCAACGGCACTCAGTGTGAGTGAACAGACTGAGAGGCCAGTTATTGTAATTAGAACAGACACAGACCTTTTGGTGATGCTGGTGGCACAAGCCTCCCCAACTGCTAATATCCAAATGCTCTGCAGCCCAAACCCAGTCCAAAATCTACAGTATTTAAGCAATACAATCAGCTAATAGCAGTGTCAAGTACCACCTTATGTTTGCGCATGCTATCACTGGCTGTGACACAACATCTGCCATCTATATGAAAGGGAAAATGAAAGCTCTAGATTTTATCAGCTCAAGCGAAGAATGGAATGTACTGGAAACCTTTAAGTCACCAAACAGTACCCATGAAAAGATATCAAAAAATGGGGAAGCTTTTATCCTGCAGTTATATGGATCAGGGAGAGCAAGGTCACTGGATGAACAGCGCCACGTCATGTACACTCGATCAGTCAGTAAAGCATCTTTGTCCTCTGTGTTTAAGATAGAATCAGTGACTCCTACAAGTGCTGCAGCCAAATTTCATTCTTACCGCACCTATCACACTGTGCAATAGTGGATGGGAAATGAAATGTCTCCCTTGGAATGGGGTTGGAAAGTGACAGCAATTGGTACATTGGCAGCCATAGAGACAGATAAGCCAATTGCCCCATCAAGAGTGCTGCGTATGATCTCCTGTGGCTGCAAAACTGGATGTGGTAGGGCTTGTAGCTGCCGAAAAGGGGGTTTAAACTGCTCAATTATGTGCAGTCAGTATTACGGATTTTCATGTTTCAACATCCAAGTTGATTCAGATGTACCTGGGATACTTGGAAATTAACTAAACGTTATGTAACCTATGCAGACATATGGAATTGCACAAACATTAAGCACTTGACAGCTATTTTCAGCTACAAGTCCACTGAATGAGATACAGCAATGATGTAATGATGAAGTTAATTGAAAGCATTTGTGTTATGACTTAACCTGTTTTACAATGGCGTTGTGAATAAGTTCCACATTCTATAAATAAATATGATTAGTAAACTTTTTCACCGTTGTACATTAAGTGTTATTCTTTTTTTTCTTTACATGAACAATTTATCAGTTGTTTTACTTTAATTTACTGAAAAAAATATTCTGACATTTTTTTTTTTTACACCAAAATAATGTCATGTCACACATTTGCCCACTTAAAAATGTCTGTAGTGATTTTTAGTGTTTATAATTAAATTTCCCATGCCAAAAGAACTATATATACAGGTATTACACACCACTGTTTGACCACTTGATGCAGAGTTACTGATTTTCCAATGTTATTGATATGAAATAATCATTATGGCCACAATCCTGAATTTCAAGGTTTTCCTGCTCTTCAATTCCACGGGACTTTTAGTATGTTATTTAGAACCCAATTCTGAGTGAATCCTGAAAAAATCAGCATGTTAGGAATTTTTTCTAGCTTTTAGATATATTTGACCTAATGCTCTTGGACTAAATACAGAATTCTAGTTATTTTTCTGTTAGTAATAATCTTAAAATTGTACAAAAGTTGACTAAATTTAGCAAAATACCCCTTGTTACTTAATTAGCTGTAAACAAATTTCCCAAAACGCACTTTGAGAGGATTTTGGATATGTTAATCTACATAAAATTGCGCTTCTTTTGATACCAAATTCATTAGTATAATATTTTGTTCTGGTTGCAACCCTAATTTTACTAGACTAATATGAGAAAGTGATGGGCCTGCACCGCCCCAAGTATATACGAACTCTTCTGAGTGACTGTATATTACCTTCCCTCAGAGAGCACGTAATGCAGTTGTGTACTATATCCACCTTTAGATAGTATTCACTGACGTCACAGAATCTGGGGTATTAATTTATTGCTGCCATGTTTCGTGGCAAGACTTGTAAACACAGCTGCAGACTAACAGGTAGAGTGAGTCACCACTAACAATGAGGTCAAAGAAAAGCCCTCCAGAACAAACAACCAAACAGAAATACGTTGACAAACTTGACCAACTTACCATAGCACGATATAGAGACAAATTGACGTTGATAGACGAAATTGATCCGTACGGAATAAAGAAATGTGACTGACAGTTTACGGACGCTAGGGCCGGCTGCTGCCGTAGAACACTACGGCTCTAAGGAAGTAACCTCTAAACAACCTCAGGTATCAAGTATACCTGAGTACTTACCCTTCATAAAATGATCCGAACAGACTTTCATGTGAAGAGACGGATTGAAGACTTTTCTTCCGATGGCAGCTATCCATTTTGTTCTCTCTCTACAAAACTCTTCCGTCTGTTTAATCTTGTAGAGTCTTATTGTAGGAAATCCGTGAAACCCAAGCTTTGTGCTGTCGTTGGCTCGATTGTGACACCCGTACACAACACAGACGTGTACCATTGTTGTTTCAGGGCTGCGAGGATCCCTTGGGCCCAGCTGACCTGTCTTCTTCAGGAAGGCACAGTTGAGGCAGATGACAGCGTGTTGCCGGGAGGGGTGGACGCCACCCGCCGCCAGCAAGGTGGACAGGTCAAAGGTGCCGACGTTCAGGGCGAGGAGTTGAGAGTGGAGCACTACACGGTGGATGTGGAAGCGTGAACACTGCAGCAGATAGTTTTCGGGACGTCCCCCTGCACCAGGGGCAGGGAGGGTCAGGGACAGACGGAGGCGGTGAAGGTCAAACGCGAGTGTCGTGTGTGCCCAGGCGGAGGCGGGTGAGGGTATGTGTACCCTTGGTCGATTAAATAATGGTCAACCTAAGCGTAGCGCGGGACTACGTCACTAGGGGGTATGTCTCTCTCTCGTTCTCTCTCACTCGCTCGTCTCTCCCTTTCTCCAAATTTCAACGGGAACTAAGTTACTTTTCTTGTAGCAAGTGTACTCTTTCTCTGTGTGTATATATATATATATATATATATATATAGTGGATTTTCTTAGTTGGTAGTACATCTTGATATTTCAGGTGACAAAGACACTCGTCATACTTGGGGTTGTTTATGCGCAACGTTTCGCCAAAGGCACTTGGCATCATCAGGCTAAAAATAGTTAAAATTTAATATATTGCAATGCTAAAAAGCGAACATCTAAAAAATTATTTCTTAAGAACAATAAAATTCCTATATTATCTAAAATTACTAACTAATAAATAAAATATAATTTGTACTTAACGGACCTTGGTGTGTATGCTGTCTGAGTTGGTAGAGGACTGAATGAACACTAGTTTCGTGGGTAACATTTCAGCTTGTGTGGGGCGATCGAACCGAGAGTCGGGCAATCGAAACAGTGATAGTCATTTGAGTATATGTAGTTGGTGTGAAGTGACTTGGTTGTTAAGATCAGGGGACAGATGTTTGATGTGTATGGATTCTAATAATTTAGTGTCACTAGGGTAGTGTGCCTTGGATAGGATACTAAAGTCATTCATAGAAAAAGGGTGATCTAATCATGTGAGTGTGAGCGGATTGCAGATTGCGAAGGTGAAGAAATGGGTCGACCAGTACGTGCAGAAACACCTTTATGCTCAGAAAGCCTAAGGGTTAGATTCCTTGTCGTCTCGCCGACGTATCTAGCGTTACAACTAGAACATTTGAATTCGTAAATTGTGTTAGAAATAAGGGCTTTAGGTATAGAGTCTTTATATTTGAAATGAGTTCTTAAGGTAAATGAATTAGTGAAAATAAACTTAAATTTTGAGTTAGGAAGATGTAACTTAAGTAGATCATTGAGGTTTTTTTTCGAATGGTGTAACGGAGATGGCCGTAAAATGGGAGTTTAACATAGTGTGTGTCTAATATGGGTTCGGGTTCGTTCGACTCTGGGTTGAACTTTTTATCTAAGAACTTTGAGATGGTTGCTTCAATAAATTTGAGGGGGTAGCCATTATTTTGGAAAAATTAGTAAGGAATTTGATCTCATTATCAAAGGAAAACCAATTAGAAGAGAAACTATAGCATCTGTGTAGTAGGGTCTTAATAGTATTGATTTTAAAAAGGTTAGGGATGAATGAAACATATTGAGTTCCCAAGCCAGTGAAAGTAGGTTTTCTATAGACTGAGGTGGTAAGGTAATTATTTTTACGAGTAACTAGGATATCTAAAAATGGTAGTGATGATTGTTTTTCAATTTCATATGTGAACTTAATGTTTGGTGGCTGAGAATTAAAGTAGTTTAGAAATAAGGGAATGTGCTCGGTATTTTAAAGAGTAAAAAAGTGTCGTCTACATATCGTTTATAATAAAAAGGTTTAAAATGCTTAGGACAGTTAGACAGCCACATGTCCTCCATGGTGACATAAGAAGGCATTAGCAAATGAAGGACCCAGGCACGATCCCATGGAAACACCATCAGTTTGGAAAATAAAGTTTTTGTTAAATATAAATGGAGTCTTTTATAGCTAAAGTTAATAAATCAGAGAATTGTTTTTTTGTGCAATTAAGAAAAATGGTAGCTCTATGAAATAAATTATCAGTGATTATTTCAATAGTCTCATCTAATGGGATATTTGTAAATAGTGACTGGATGTCAAAACTAGCCATTACCGCGTTGTTTACGTGAACTGTTTTTAATTCATGTGCAAATTCAAAAGAGTTCTTAATTGTGTGTTCATTACTAGTTAGTGGGTCAATTATCGGGACGAAGTATTTAGCTAGGTTATGTGAC
>JACEEZ010001822.1:42500-80000 GCA_016584305.1 Chionoecetes opilio
TCTCTCTCTCGTTCTCATATTTCAGCATTCACAAGTAGTTTGAAATGATGTGTTTATTTTTATAAAACATTTGTATTGTTTTATCTACTAAGATTTACATAAATATTACGATATAATGTAATTAAACATATAGGGAAGGAAATATATACTCATTATAAAAACAAAGAAACAAAGCAATCATGTACAGAGAGGACGCACGAGGAGAGAGAGAGAGAGAGAGAATGAAAGAGAGAATAAGAGAGAATAAAAAAGAGAGAATGGGAAAAGGGAAAATGGGAGAGAGGATGAAAGAAGACATAATGTGAGAGAGAGAGAGAGAGAGAGAGAGAGAGAGAGAGAGAGAGAGAAGAGAGAGAGAGAGAGAGAGAGAGAGAGAGAGAGAGAGAGAGAGAGAGAGAGAGAGAGAGAGAGAGAGAGAAGAGAGAGAGAGAGAGAGAGAGAGAGAGAGAGAAAGAAGAGAGAAGAGAGATGGAAGAGGAAGAAAGAAGAGAGAGACAAACAGACAGACAGGACAGACAGACAGACAGACAAATACAGAGAGATAAGGAAAGGATGGCAAGAAGAAGAAAACTATAATTGTCCTTAACATATTTTTGTACATTTTATGGATATTTATAGCGTACGCGCCCAAACACACACAGACACACAAACACACAACACACACCACACACACACAGACACAGACACAGACACGACACACACAACACACACACAACACACACTCCTTCACAAACAAATAGTGTAGTGGTCTAGCACGCTCGGTTCACAACCGGAATTACCGAGATCGATCCCCGGGCGGAGCAAAGAGAGATGGGCGGTTTACTAAAAATCCGAGCCCTGTCCACCCAGAGTGAATAGATAGCGGGTGTTAGCCGGGGTTTGTGACCCGCCTTCCGGATGGTGGTTTCGGCCAACAGTAAGCACTAAGGAGGAATGTCACACTGCTCGTTCTCGGGGAATTTTATAACAGACAAATTGGGCTGTGCTGTCCCCCTCGAGTAAGGGGATGGGTGGATGTGGTGGTGGGGTCTCAGCATTACCCAAAATCTTCATAATGAGCTTCAAGACAGCACCGGGAGGGTGAAACTAGCGATCGCGAGTACGATTCGCGTGGACAAGTCCATGTGTGAATGATACATCTATTAGATTGGTCGTTGTCAGTTGCGTGAAGATAATTTAGGTAAGGACATGTGTCAGTCAGTTATCACTCCTAACATATATATTAACTTGCATAACTATTACTAGTGAATTACACCTAATTATCAAACAAGGGTCACACGTATTATAACTTCCATACAGGATATGTGCATGTAATTAACATCAAAAGAATCAGTGTATTTTTAGAAACATTATAAACATATAATTATATATCTATGTAATGTATATATAATTATACGTTTATCTTTCCTCCTCTGTTTCACCGTGAGACCCATGAACACCTTGCACTCTCAAAGCCCGAGCTAAGTATGTCACAGGACAAATGCCTAGTTGTCAGCATAAAGTATAGGATCAACAAGAAGTGATAAGAAGCCAGAATCACGAGGAGGAGGGGGAGAAAGCCTCGGAACACACTCGCTACAACAACTCATCCCTGGCACTCCCTGGCTGTACAAAGACACACTACCAAGACGCTCCTCACAAGCGTTCATCAAACACTCCCCGGCTTGGTATCACTACATAATTGGTTGTAAATATTCTATGTTCATTATTGGACTCTAAATAAATGTGTACAAGTTGGACGTACATATTTAACTCACCCAACTAAGTCTCTACAATATACCGACTTATACATGTTGTTGGAAAGGTAATTCTTGACGAAAAAGTGTAGGAGAGATTATAGCAAGTGAAGTTTTGGTGTTAATGGATAGGGCAGGTGTGAAGAAGTCATTTGAGGAAGCTGGCCAGGTGACTGATTGAGGAATAGGGTGAGGTCTAAACTCTAAAGTGTTAATTATAGTACCTCTGTCACACTCACACACACACACACACACACACACCACACACCCACACACCCCCCCCCCCACACCCCCCCCCCCCCACACACCCAAAAACCCCACACACACCCCACACCCCCACAAAACACACAACACACACACAAACACACAAAACCCCACCCCAACACAAAACACAAAACACACACACAAAACACACACACACAACACACAACAGAAAAAACCAAAAACACACACAAAAAAAAAACACACACCACACCCACACACACAACACACACACACACCCACACACAAACACACCACACACCACACCCACACCAAAAAACCACACAACACAAACACACACACAAACACCACACACGGGAAAACACACACACAAAAACCCCACACAAAAAAAACACACACACACACACAGCACACACCACAGAAAACACACAACCCCGCCCCGAGGGTTTAAATTTTTGATAACGTGCTGGTCTCCGCCGGGAAATTTCCTTTTGGGGTGGGGGTTTTTTTCACTGAAAAAATACGGGCGGTACGATCCCCCTTTGGTGGGGGGAAAATGGGGATGTGGGGGTGTGGAGCCCCAAAGCAGCCCAAAGATCATTTAATAATGAGCCCCAAGCTGCACTGAGAGGGTAAAAACTGGGGATCGTTTAGCCAGTTTCGCGTGGACAAGACCATGGGTGGTAACAAAACATACATCTCTCTTCGTTACCCCCGGGGGATTAAAAACCCGGGACTTGAAACAAGCGGGGTACCTACCACTACTTTTACGGTACCACACCCGTCCCATACCCACATAACGTACGTACATAGTACTTTTTTAAAACCACCCCCGTGTTTTTGTGTGTACCCAATATTTTTTATATATATATATATATATAATAAAATTTTACTAGCCCCCAAAGCCCCCCTTGGGGCGGCCTTTTTTGGCTAGCTCCTGCGGAGGGCTATTGGTGGGCCTTGGGCCCCAAAAGGCAAGAGGGACCGTGTGTAAATTTGGGGCACGCCCCGTTGCCAGCCAGGATTTACTGGTGCCCTTTAATGCCCATGGGTTTCATTTTGCATGTTTTTGTCGCGGCCAGAACCCTTTTTTCCCGGATCTGTATTTAGACGGTCATATTTACCGTTTGTTGAACAATTACCAGCGAAATCAAAATTTTCGTAAATGCGTTTAAATTTCTTATGCGCCCCAATGGCCCCCAAATTTTTAGTTCGGGTTTATTAGTTTATGTAGGAGTATAATTAATAACATTTTGAAAAACCGGTGAAAAAAATTTGGGAAAATTTCTAAAATTATAAAGTCCTTCCGGCTTTGACTGAAAAAAAATTACCGCACTGTTTAGTATGTTATTATATTTCACATCTGCATAGGTTCCAGCTTTGAACTCCCCTTTTTTTTTAAACCACGCGCCCGCTATGAAATATGAGGGCCTCACAATTTCTAAGTCCAGAAGGGTTTCCTTTCCCCGGGGCGCAAATTTGGGCCCTTTTACAAAGGGCCCCCAGTACCCCCTTGATTCCCAGCTGGTAAGTAGTGCCCTGTGTAAAGGAAACGGGGTACAATTTGCCTAAATTTACTGATTTATGGATAGGGAAATGCTCTAAATTCGTCCCAACATAAAACCTTTTGTATTTTTAAGAATATTTTATTGCTTTAAAAATCATATAGGGAAATATTTTTTTTTTAATAAATATCAGCGAGTATTGCCACGACAGGGGACGTCACGCATTGGCGGAGGGTTAAACCCCAAAAAAAACCTAAAAGCAAGATGGGAAAGCTGAGGCCCTTTTCCTAAGATAATGTATGATGTCTAACACGAGCGCCCCCTGTGTGGGCCCAATGTAACTTTTGTTTGAGACTTATTTTAAATCAAATTATTATTCCTTGCCATCAGGATCAACTTTTCTATGCTTTTTTAGCACACAAAACGCACACACATACACAATTAGAATGATAAAAATAATACTAAAATAAAGTATTAATAGGTGGGTAAAAACCCGGGCTCTGGGGAAGCCGCAGCTGGGCCCCCCCGCTACCCACTACACCAAAAGTAACAGTCGGGAGGGAAATAAGTGAAAACCCTAATATGCCGGCTTTGAAGTATGAAAACCCATTTTGGGTCCCTGACAGAGCGTGCACAAAAGCTATAGGATGGGAAAGATCACCACCCGGGGCCCAAACCCCGGGTATAAAAAAACCAATCCCAAAACACGGGTTTAAACACAAAAACCGGGGCTACACATAGAAAAAAACTGAAAAAAAAACATACTTTCGGGCCCAACCCCGGGTGCCAACCTGCCCGGGAGGCCGGCGGGTCCCCCCGCCGGCTCGGACCCCTTTTCAAACCACCCCAAAAAATTTCATCCCCGGGGAGAGGGGCGGGAAAAATTGGGGGGGGAAAGGGAAGGGTGGGAGGCCGAAGGCCGTCCCACTAGTCGGGTCGGGGCCCCAAAAAAAGGCTTTTCATCCTTCAAAGCCGCCCTTTTAGGTCCCATTAGAGCTAGTGCACTAAGCCCCTGCCATTTGGGGAGACGGGGAAAGAAGCCCCCGCCCCCCGCGGGGGGGCAAAAAAAGAAATGCACAAGAAAAAAACGATACCACTAGTTTTTACTCACCCGAATCAAGCGGAGACTCAATGGGAGGCCCGGGGGTCCCCCCCCCCACCCCCTCCGGACGGAGGGAGTCCAGGGAAACACGGGGAAAAAGTCCACGCGGAGTGGGACAGGAAAACGGCCACGAAGACGAGGCCTTTACCCAAAACTGTCCCCCTTCCCGTACCCTCTCCAAAAAATGGGTGCGGGGGAAAGGCCAGAGAAGAGGGCAACGCGTCTCTGTCATGGGGGCGGGGGGCCCCTTTGACCCGGATCCCCGACTCGATGACGCCCCGGACCCCGGCCGGCAATCCCCCTGGTGGGAAAGGGGACAAACCAGTAAAAGGATCGCGGAAAAAGGGAAAACTGCGGGTTTTCCACAGCCCAGGGTGGAAAAGCTTTCCAGGTAACACCGGAGCCCCCAAAAAACCGGGCACAAGGGGTGTGGGGCCCGTCCCCAGCGGGCCCAAAGGGCCGGAACGACGACCGGTTGGAGACGGGGGTTTCCTGCCGCCCGTTTTCCCCGGGCCCCCTTGGGCGAGGGGGAGGGGAGACAGGGGAAACCCCCGCCCCGGGCGAGAAGGCCCTTTTCCACGGGGGGAAAAAAACGGGTCAGCGCCCTCAGCTGAGAGCCCGAAACCCCGTAGCCGGGGCCCACCGGGAAACAAGGCCTTCTGAAGGGGGGCCGGGCCCGGGCAGCGTCCGGACCCAAACTGGTCCCCCTTTAAAGGGAACCGGAAAAAACCTTCTCCAGGGCCCAAAGAAGGGCCCAGGACGAGGGGGAGGGGGGTTTTGGGGAAAAAAACCCTCTTCAACGGGGTACAGAACGCCGGCCCGGGGCCCAAAACCCCCAAACCGTATTTGAGGGGGTCAGCCGGGGCCGCAAGGTGAGTGGGAGAGTAGGGAGGACCTCCCCGGTCGGGGGCCAGGAAGGAGAGGAAACCCGGAGGGCCCCGATTCAGAGACGTCGGGGGAGGCCCTTGGTTTGGGGAAAAAGGGACTAAAAGGGGGCCTTCCAGTGGGGACTGATACTGTCTCGTAGGGGGAACGGGGGGAAGAGCCGCCAACATTTTCCTCCGCTCCCGCGTCCGGGGAACCGTCCGACGGAGAGAGGTACGGAAAAAAACCCCAGGCTTTGTAGTTTCAAGGGGGAAAGAAAGCCGGGCCCGGGGAAGCTCCCCCCAACAAAGCGGGGGCCCCCAAAGGGGAAACCCCGGGGGGGGACCCCGGGCCCCTTCGGGTTCGGAGAACCAGGGTTTGCCCCGGCCAGAGGGGGAGCCCCCCAGGGTTTCCCCTTTTGCCCCTGTAGGAACGCAGTTTGTTGCTTTCCCTTTCAGGGGGGAAAATGGTGCAGGGAGGCGGAAAAGGTAAACATGGCGCCCCCCTGTTCCAGTCTTCGTGGGGGCCCCCCGGGGCCCCTCCCGCATCTGCCGGTCCCCCCTCGTCAAAAAGGCCTGTGGGGGGGGAGAGCGGCGGGACGAAAAAGAGGTCCACCTCCGGGGGCCCCCACCCCCGGGACAGAGAGCCGAAAAAGCGCTCCGGGGGGAAGTTTGCCACCCCCACCGACGACCCCCGGGAAAGCGAGACAGGGGCTTTGGGCCCCACATTCTCCACTCCCGGCAGGAAACCGGGCAGACAGAGGGAAGGGGGAAAAAGGGGGCCGCCGGGCCCGGGAAGATCTCCCTCCAAAAGGGGGAAAAACGGGAAGGGGCGGATCTGGAAGTCCCTTGGCGGGCGAGACAGTGGACCGCAAACCAGTTGTCCATCCGAAGCAGAGAGCCGCCCCTTCTTGGATGGGGTTCGATCGGAGGGGGAAAAAGAAGAGGGACCAGCAGCTCCTTGACGTTGTGTTTGGGGTCTGCGCTTTCCCCCCCGGACCCCCGCCGAAGCCCCCGCCGGCCGTCGGAGGGGATTTGGGAGCCCCACCCGACCCCCGACGGGATTCCCCCCATAAAGAAGAAAGTGGGGGCGGAGGCCCGCCACCCCCTCCACGCGGGGGGAGACCGCCCCCCACCAAACCCCCTCGTCCCGTAGGTGAGGGGGCCCGGGGAGGGGGGCGGAGCAAGTCGGGGGGGCGCACCGGGAAAGGGTGTGTTCACCACCCCGGGGCAAGGCGACGGAGACGAAGGGCGGCCCAAAAGGAGTGATTTTGCGGCGAAAATTGAGCGAGCCCCCAGAAAGGGGGTCCCCAATTTCCCCCCTTGACAAAAAAAAAGGGACACTGAGGCCCCGGAAAAAGGCGTTTTATGGGAAACTTTGGGCCCCATTTTTTCCCCAGATGCGGGCCCGGGAGCTGAACGGGAGGTCCCCTTGCAGCCCAAACCAAGTAAGCGGGGAGGGGGGGGTAAGGACGGAATTTCCCTTGTTATAAAGGGAAACCCCCCTTTCCCCCCCCACCCCAAAGCTGGTCAGCATTTCGAACCCCCTTCCTTCCCGAGACCGGGGGGGGGACACCCCGCCAAAACGTCCAGATACATGAGGGAATTTACCCCTGCAGACACCATCCGCGAGCCACCCCCTTTGGGGGGCCGCGAAAAAACCTTTGGAGCGGGGTGGAGAGGCCGAAGGGCAGCTGGTGAACTGCCACGTGTCCGATCCCACCTGGAAGGCCCGGAAGCGCCCCGGGAAACCCAGGAAAGGGGACATTCCAGTAGGCGTCCTTGAGATCGAGGGACGCCATCCCGTCCCCCCTTGGCCCCAGCCCAAAGGGGGGAACCCGGGCCAAGGGTCAGAAAACGGAAACCCGGTTTTTGGGCCCTAAATCCGTTTAAAGGGGGGTGAGGGCCAAGAAAGGGCCCCCCCCCTTTGAAGAAATCCTTCTTGGGTACGATGGAAAATGCGGGAAAAAGGGAAAAAATTTCCCGGGGCCCTTTTCCCCTACCCCCGGGGGAGTGGGGATGTCCGACACGTGGGGGGCTGAGCACTGTGGAGACCCGGGGTCCCAAGGGAAAGGGGGTCGCCCAAGGGGGGGGGGGGGGGGGGGGGGGGTAGGGCAATCCCCGGGCCCAAAAAAAGAAACCCTTTCGGGCCCACCCTGGCGGCCCAACCTCTCTGCGGCCAGGTTTTCCCGAAACCCCGGGCAGGAGGCCCTGGGAAGGGAGGCCAGAAGCGAGAGGGACCCTTGGGGAAGGCTTGGGGGACAGTAGCGGCCCCGAAGGGGAAAGGCCCCAGACCCAGAGCCCCAAAAAACCCCGGGAAAGGCCCCCCCCCGACGGGACGACGAAAGGGTTTCCCGGGGGCCCTCCCAACGGGGGTGAGCACTCCCGGGGCTGGGCCCCCCCCCCACCCAGGGAAAAGCCCCCCAAAGAAAACTGGGGGGATCCCCTCCCGGAAAACCCCCCGGCCGAGACGGTCTGGGGGCCGGAAATAGACCCCAGAGTGAGGGGGGGGGGATTGAGGCGAGACACTGCTACAAGGAGGGCTCCGACAAAAACCCCCGAATCGAAGGGACTAAACCGGAGAATTTTTCTGTCGAGTCAGCTCCGGCAGGCCCCCCAAAAGCCTCGCGCCAAAAGCCAAGGGGGGCAGGGACGGCCCTTTTTCAAAGGCAGGGCGGGGCCGTCGGGGGGGAGGGGGGGCCCAATGGGATCACAGGCGGTTTGACAAAGCCCGACAGGGCATCCGACCGGGGGGCCGGGGAGAGGGAAAAAGTGATCCACGGCGAGGGGGAGAGCCACTCCGCCACTGATGAAAAAGGCAAAAAGAAGGGGGTCAACAGGGGGGCGTTGGTTTTCCGTCCTGAAAGTCCCCGGGGAAAAAAACCCCCCTCCTTCACCGGTTTTCGCCCGCCCCGGGAAAGGGCCTTGGGGAAAGAAAGCTGGGGCACCCGGAGGAAAAACAGCAATCAAAAAGTGGGAAAAAACCAAACCCGAAGGGGCCGGGGAAAAAACCCGGGGGTGGGGCCAAAGGGGCGGAGAAGGGCCCCGGTTTACACTGGTGGTTTCCCCCTCTCCAAAACTTCGGCCCGGGTCCAAAGGGCCCGGCCCTTTATCCAGGGAACCGGTCTTGGCCCCCGGGGAGAAAGCCACCGGCCCTCCTGGCTTCCCTCCACGCACGGGAAACCATCCCTGGGCCAAAAAAAAAGGGTCAGCCCGTAAGGGGGGCCCGAGCATTCCCAAAACGGGGCCCCCCGAAAAAACCGCAGGGGGGGGGGGCTTCGAAAGGGAGCCCTTTTAGGCGAGAAAAAAAGGAATCCGGCGGGAGAGGTAGGGGCCTTTCCCCTTTTTTGGGGGCCCCCTTTTTTTACCCGGGAGCAAAAGCACCTCCAAGTTTCCCGGGAAAAGGGCCCCAGGAGCCGTCCTCCCGACGACCATGGGAACAAGCCGCCCGTTTAACCGTCCACCCAAACAAACACGGTGGCACGGGGGCCCAGGGGAAAAAAAGGGGCGGAGGGAAGGGAAAGGGGGGATCCCCCAAAGGCCCTCCTCCGCAGCGGGACGAGGGGAAGTGGGACCTTTGAAGGGCCCCCCAGAAGAAAAAAACGGAGGAAGGGCCCCCGGACAGGAAGCCAGGGGGCGGAAGGGCCCGAACCGTCGTCGCTTGGGGGACGGGTAGGGCAGAAAACCTCTTCCCCGTCGGAGCCCCACCAGGTTTGGCAAACCCCCGACTACCACCCGATCGAAGGAAAGGGACCCCTGGGGAGAGGGAAAACAGGCGATGGGGGCCTGCCGGGCCCCCTCCCCCGGGGGGGAGAATGGGACCCCGAAGTTAAGTGGCCCTTTCCCTTCTTGCCATGAAGGAGTTCACTGAAACATCCAAACCGACAAACCCCCGGGGGAACAGGGGGGGGAGGGGGGGGGAAGGGGAGGAAAGCCTTTTACCAAAACCGTAGGAACCCCAGACCCCCGCCGGCAAGTCCTCCCACCTTGGGGAGGCCGCGGTCATTTGGGGAGGGGCTGAGGAGACCGCCAGATCTTTCTCCACCCCTCGAAAGATGGGCGGCCCGAGCTCATGGGAAACAGAAAGGCAGGGGGTCGGGGGGGTGCGAGACGAGGAGGAGATGGAACGAATTGGCGGGGGCCCAGCCGAGAACCCCGAGGGCCGGCCCCCCCAGGGCAGAGGAAGTGGCTGCGTTTTGGGGAGGGCTTCAAAAACCTTCGACCACCACTCCGTGAGGTCAGCCTAGGGCCCCGGGGCCGGGGAAAGCAGGGCACACCCCCCCCCGGGAGGATGAGGGCCCCCAGCCATCCACAAACAACCCGGGGAATCGGCCCGGGGCGAAAAAGGTTTCCCACAGAAGAAACCGGGGGGGGGGGAGGAGCAGAACCCTTTTGGGGCCCCGGGGCCCAAAAGGACACCGAAACAGCCCCGGGCCTCACCAAATTTTGCTGGAAAAGGGAAAGGGGAAAAACAGTGAGGGGGAAAAAGGGGCTAGGGCGCAAAAACGGAAAAAGCCCCCCAAAAACCCCCAAACCCGCATCGCCACACGAAAAGCCCCCACCCCCAGGTAAGTTGGGTGGTCGGGGGGGGGGGGGGGTCGACGTGGCAGCCCGGGACCGCTCAATCCCCTACCCGGCCCATGGGGGGGGTCCGGGGGGGGGAAAAAGGGGGAAAAGGGGGTTTGGAAGGAAGAGGGAAGGTAACCAAAGGGGGGATCTTCAGCGGGGGAAAAAAAAGGGAAAAGGAAAGGGGCGGGGGAAAAAGACCAAAGGGGGAAAAACCAAAAACCCAAACCCCCGGGAAAAAGGAAAGGGAAAGGGCCGGGGGGGGGGGGGGGGGCCCGGGGCCGGGAGGGGGAATAAGGAAAATCCGGGGGATTTAAGGGTTTGGGGGAAAACCAAGGGGTACCAAAAAAAAGGGGGACCGGGCCCGGGAGGGGGGGTGGGGGGGGGGTGGAAAAGGGAAGGGGCAGGGGGGAAAGGATCTCCGTTAAACGGGAGAAAGGTAAAACCCCCCAAAGGGGAAAAGGGAAAGGGCCGGGGGGGGGGGGGGGTGGCGGGAGAACCAAACCAATGGCCCATTGGGAACCCGGGGAAGGTGGGGGGGCCCGGAGCCCCTCGGGAAAAAATGCCCCCGGGGAAAAGGGAAAGGGGCCCCGGGGGACCAAAAACCAAACCCCCGGCACCAGCCCAAAAAAAGGGCCGGGGGTGGGGGGGGGCCGGGTTAAAAAATAAAAAACCCCCACCCCTTCCCCTGGGGGCCCGGGAAAAACCCCCCCCCCCGGGGGGGGGGTTTGGGGGGGGGGGGCTGGTAAAAACTTCCCCCCCCACCCACTTAAAAACGGGGGAAAAAAAACCCCCCGGCCCCGGGGGTTCCCCTTGGCTGGAAATAGAAACCCCCCCTGTTTCAGGGGCCAGCCCGGTGTTGGGGGCGTTTTGGGGGGGAAAAAAGGGGGAAAAAGGTAAAGCCGGGGGGCCCCGGTGGGTAGGTTCCCCCGGCCCAGACCCAAAGGTTTTTTAAAAACCAGTGGCCCCCCCAGGGTAAAGAAAAATTTTAATTTGCCGTAAACCCAAGGGTTTCCCCGGGGTGGGAAAAAATTTTCCCCCCCAACTTTTCACAAAACCAAGGGGCAAAATATTCCAATAAAAAAAACGGGGCGCCGAGGTTTTCTTTGGGGAAAAAAAGGGTTGGTCCAAAAAACGGCGGACACCCCCCCTTTTTTTCAGGGTTTGGAGGGCTTTTGGGGAACGTTTTTTCCCCCTTTTTTACTTCATTTTGGCCGGTTCGGGAAAGAAGGGTTTGGTTTTGGGGAACCCCGGGTTTTGCCCCCTTGGGAATTTTTTTTTGGAAATTTTGTTAAATTAACAAAAACAAAGGGGCCCATTTTTGGGGCCCCCAAACTTTTAAAGCAAACCCAAAAAGTTTTTTTGCACTTTGGCCCAAACCTTGGCACCCTTTCCGGGGGTTTCCCAAAAATTGTGGGGGTGCCTTTTTAAATCCCCCCCTTTTTTTTGGAGGGGTTTAAAAACGGAAAACCAAAAACCTTTTTTTGGGCCCCAAAAAATTTTTCCAAAAAAAGGTTATGGAATCAAAATTTAGGAATTGAAAAGGGGGTTTTTACTTCATTAAAATGAATGTTTAATTAAAAGGGATTTTAAGGCCTAGGGGTACAATTGAAAGGTTTAATTAAAGGTATTTTTAAAAAAGGAAAATTTTTGGGTTTTAAAGGGAAAAAAAATAAATTTTGGGAAATTTTTTTTTCCTTAGATGGCTAGGAAATTTTCCCCCGATTGCAAGGGCTTTTTCCCTATTTCTTTTTTTAAATTTGTATCCAAAATTTACGCACGTGATTCGATAGTTTAGATTTTTGGGCCCTTTTTTGAAGTAATTTAAAAGGGAAAAAAAACTATATGTGGGCATTGGTTAGGTAAAAGCAGGGAAAGGTTTTTTTTAAACAAACTTTACTGTAAACGTGGGCAGTTAAGAAATTATATGTAGAAAAGAGATTGATGCACGACATTTTAAAACAACTTACGTAAGGTATGGTAGGTAAGGTGCTTCTACTGCAGCTTGATGCCATACGAGTCACGTAACTATAACCGTTTTCAAGATGTAGATATGACCATTGCAGTATTTATATCCCTACAACAGCCGTCAAAGTGGTTATAGGAGGTTGGGTTAGTAACCTTTAGAGGTTAGTTAGGGGTTAGGGGGTTACAGTGTGGTTAGGTTAGTTACATTTAAGGAGTTAGAATGAGGTTAGGTTAGTTTTCATTTAAAGGGGTTTGAGTGAGGTTTTGATTACTTACATTTAAGGGTTAGAGTGAGGTTAGGGTTTGTGCTTTTAAGGGGTTATATTTGAGGTTAGGTTTTAGTTATATTTAAAGGGGTTATAGTGAGGTTAGGTAGTTATATTTAAAGGGGTTATAGTGGGTTAGGTTAGTGACTTAAGGGGTTATAGTGAGGTTAGGTAATTTTTTGGGGGTTATAAGGAGGTTAGGTTAGCAACTTGTAGGGGTTCATAGTGAGGTTAGATTGGTTACTTTTAGGGGGTTATAATGAGGTTAGTTTAGTTACTTTTAAGGGGTTATAGTGAGGTTATGTTAGTAATTTTAGGGGGTTATAGGGATTTTATGTTAGTAATTTTAGGGGGTTACAGTGAGGTTAGGTTAGTTACAATTAAGGAGTTAGAGTGAGGTTAGGCTAGTTACATTTAAGGGGTTAGAGTGAGGTTAGGTTAGTTACATTTGAGGGGTTAGAGTGTGGGTAGGTTAGTGACTTTTAAGGGGTTATAGTGAGGTTAGGTTAGTTATATTTAAGGGATTATAGTGAGGTTAGGTTAGTTATATTTAAGGGGTTATATTGAGGTTAGGTTAGTGACTTAAGGGGTTATAGTGAGGTTAGGTTAGTGACTTAAGGGGTTATAGTGAGGCTAGGTTAGTTACATTTAAGGGGTTATAGTGAGGTTAGGTTAGTGGCTTAAGGGGTTATAGTGAGGTTAGGTTAGTGACTTTTAAGGGGTTATAGTGAGGTTAGGTTAGTTACTTTTAAGGGGTTATAGTGAGGTTAGGTCAGTTACTTTTAAGGGGTTATAGTGAGGTTAGGTCAGTTACTTTTAAGGGGTTATAGTGAGGTTAGCTTAGTTTCTTTTAAGGGATTATAGTGAGGTTAGGTTAGTAATATTGCGGGGGTTATAGTGAGGTTAGGTTAGCAAGCCTTAGGGGGTTCATGGGGGGCACAGCCCCCTCTGGCTAGGAAGGTTAGGCTTTTCTTTGACTTCCTATGATCAGCAAGCTTGGTGGCCTTATGGAAAACTTGGGTTTTTGGTTAGGGAAGGCAGACACGACTCATTTATTGCTCTCCCAAAATTGTCCAAATCTATACATATATCAATTAAGGAAAATTCCCTAACAATGGGTATCTAGGGAAATCCCTAATTCAGGGAATTCTCTAGATTTTTACATATAGTGACATCGGAGATTTTTTGGGGGAGCCATAAATCAGTTATATTTGTTTCCTCCCCCCCCCTCCGGAGGGGGGGGAGGAAAACCCCGTATTCCCGCCAGTTCCCCAGGCTTGTTGGCTATAGGGGGAAGAATAAAAAGATAGGGGTGAAGGACTTCTTCAGATTTACCTGCAGACACATGAACGAAATATTGATAGATTGATAAGTCAAGACAGGGCTCCTGTGGTGGAAATAATTATTCATTGCCTCATTTTTCCGTCCTTTCGGCGCCATGACACAGGGAGGCGCGTCACTATGAACCAGAGTGTGGTGATGGAATGCCGAGACGGGCGTGGTGATCCTTGCATTGATTCATCTGAAATCAAGGTAATTACACTGTCATGATGTATATGGGAATGAACTATTTGACCTGTAAATATAGATCATCGGTAATGGGCAGGTCAGTTTTCATTTTAATTCATGGGATGATGAATATGATATGTATCTGAAAACATTCTCTCAGAGCTGCGTATAGTTTTAATGAAGAGTCTTGGCGGGCATTGGTCACGGCTGTGGTAAGGATGACTCCTTGCTTACTGTGACCCGCGTGTGGCCTGGCCCTTCTTGTGAGGTATTAGGGTGGTTTTATTATAAGGTAACCACACAGGCACACATGACACGCTTCAAAGATAAATAAGAGAATAGCACATCTCTTAGCTGAAAATACTCATGCAACTTGAGTTTCCCTAAGCCCTAAAGGCTTTCCCTATGGCTCTAAAATAAGGTAAAAAAATCCGTTAATGCAGAATTCGTGTTGAGTAACGTTGATGAGCTTCGGGCGTGCTTGTTGAAACTGCATTTTAGCTCATGAATTTTTGTACACATGCCACGTAAACGCGAGATTTAGTGTGGGAAGTCTGGTTGGCCTCATCCTTCCTCCTCTCTCTTTACCGACGTAGCCTCTCGTACCCTCCTGCATCTCCTCCTGGCCCGCCGTAACTTATCCTTCAGACCACGCTTTCTTTGTATCCTTATCCTTCCGTATCCTTCAGCTCTTCATCAACCCTTAACTCTTCCTCCAGCCGCTGCGTCCCTGGTCTCATGCACACTTCAGCTCACTCTTTCTCAGCTTGTACTTAGTCCCGCGTCTCACCTGATGACTGCGTGCCTAGCAGCTCAATACCCGGGGTGACATGGACTCGCCGTGACAAAGACGAAGGACCTCTCCCCTTTGGCTGTTATTCGGCGCTTAAGACGGAGGTGCAGCTCGCCGGGCAGCACATCCGCGGGGGAAGAAAGGGAAAAAAAATGTAGGGGGAAAAAAAAAAATGGCAGAGCAAAAATAAGGGAAATTTGGACTATTTGGAAGACTAAATTTAAAAAACCAAGAAATAAACTAAAAAAATTTTTAATGTGTTTAAGAGCACTGAAAGGAAGGAAAACATGCAAATTTAACAGGGATGATAAAAAAAACTTTCGTTTAGAAGTGTTAATAAAAATAATTAATCTTATTAAGTATTTCCGTAATCTTATCTTGTCATGAAAATATGTATAAGTATTTCTGCCCTCGTCACCTGGGGCTGGATGTTCGAACGTTCGTAATTTTCCGCCTCTAAGATCATCTTAAGTTTATAGGGGGCCCATTTTAGACTTGGGCTAGAACATAAAAAATGTATTATAAAAGGGATGTCCAAATTTTTTTCCACGATGATGCGATCTTCAAGCTCTTTCCTTTCTTTCCCGACAAGGGGAAGTAACTCAGCTGACTGTCGTTTGGCCAACAGAGGAAAAATTTCATAACCTTGAATTGTTAGCCAATCATAAGCTCCTCCCACAGCGGGCACAGCCCCCCGGGCAGGCCCGTCAGGGGGGAAAAGTCCGGGGCACACTGAAACTGTCGTCCACACAGCAGAGCCTGCCTGGCCCATCAGAGGCAGCAGCTGGGAGCCAGGAGTTTACCGGCTCTATTCAGGAAGACTGTGGCGGTACGACAAAAATGCGAAGCAGGAAGGACAAAAGAAGCTGGCACGTGCCCAAAAATCATTGTTTGGGTCTAAAAAAATAAAAAGGACTAAGGGAGAAAAAGAAGGGGCTAACTTCTCACCCAAAGCCCAATGAACCTTTTGTATGTTGACAGCGACGCACTGCGGGGCGGGGGACAATGCCGGTGAAATCGCTCACCTCCCATCAGGGGGCATTTTACTGTTTGCCCGCAGGCACAAGCGGTGAGCCCGTCAACAAGAAAATGCTCGCTTGTCCCCGCGGGCATTGCCGTAGTGGGGAGGACCTTTAATAAGAAATTTAGAATGTAAACAAATTTTCAAGCCCCCCAAAAGGGAAATATCTAAAGGGACTGAATTAAGACGTATGCTAACTAATAACCTCCGGCGCGTCCCACACAAACAAATTACAAACTTAAAACCCTCAATAAAAATGAAGGTAAAAATTTTATTTTTTTCCTGCCCTTAGGTTCACTAGGAGGTTATTGGTGGGGTTTAGAAAAGGTTATTATGATTTTGGGTTTGGTATCCGGCATTTTTCGCTCACATGCCATTTCGACCTAGGGTATTTCGCCCACATATGGAGTCTTTTCCCCCCACAGGTCAATCGCCCACACTATGGAGTCATTTCGCCCAAGGGTTAGGGGGGTTTCTTTCCTTTTCTGCCGAGAAGAATAAGTTACAGACTCCGTGCATGGATCGTGGGGCGAAGATTTAGAGGGAAAATTTGACTTACAGTAGCAAAATTCTTGTCGGCGAGTTGACCGTATGTGGGCGAATTGACTCTTACATGTGGGCGAAATTTTTTGTGGGCGAAATGCCCGGAAACCCCGGTTTAGGTAGATTTTTTTGGGGGGCATTTAGGACTTTGGGGTGGGGTAAGGGTTTTTAAAAAGGAGGTAAACTTCCCATTTTAAAATTTACTTTTTAGAGGATTTGAAGGGTTTTGTAAAGGGTCTTGATATTATTGATAATTTTATTTTTTTTTGATACATGTTACTAAACCAAACCTACCTGAACCCAAACCTAACCTAGTCGGGTTTAAACCTAACTTAGAGACTAAACCAAACCCCCCCTTTAACCTAAACAACCCTAATCGATTTAACCAATTTCCCCGTTTAGGGCTAAATAAGGGTAGATTTTGGTAGTACGTACAGAAACCCCATATATTAAATTTGTACCAGGGGAAAAAGGGGGTTTAAAAATACTCAGAATGAAGAAATACACGAGATGAGGTAAGAACCTTTTGGACTTTGAAACCCACTACCAATTAATCCCCACCCATTTTGGGGGTGGGTATTATTAATGGGAAAAATTATCCAAGTAACTAGACAATACCGGAACTGTATGATGGGAATTCCGCGACGTTCCTATTTTTTCGTCAGCGGGGTTTTTCCTATTTTAACCGGTTTCTATTTCAGGATTAAATACCAGAAATAGCCTGAACAGTTGGTTTGGGTTAGGTTGGCCAGTTGACATATGTTAGTTAGGTTAGTAATTGAGCGGGGGTGATTCCCCCCCGTCAGCACCCAAATAATACCCACTTCATATACAGTGATGGGTTAGGGTTTAAATGGAAAGCCCGATTCTAGTGATTTTTTTGGTTTAACCCACGATTTCAGTGGTCGTGAACTTTCCCAGAATAAAAATCTACTACCCCCGCTTCCCTATTGAAAAATTATTCAATTTTCGCTTTACTCACACACCATTCTTAGAGTGGAGTAGAATGTCCTACTCTTCTCAGGCATCCTTGCCACCCAACACAAATTTTTTATCCTTACATATTTTTAGGTAAATTGCAGTTTAAAACCCAAAACTCCCTATTTAAATACACCATTAAAGTGTTTTAAACCTACGATTTTCACAACATTTTTGCCACCCAAAACACATCCCTTTATCCTCTAACACTCTTTTAGGTAAATATCAGTTTTTAACCAAACCCCTATTGACTAATACTCTTTTGACATAAGGGGGGGGACGCCCCCCAAGCCCCCCGCTAGTTACTAATCAACCCGGGGATTTATTACGTAAAATAACCTCACGGGGGGAGGGGTTCGCCCCCCAGATCCCCTGTGTTATTTTTTTTATTTTAGACAGCTTTGTGTGGGTTTGAAAAAATCCTTATAAAAAGAACGAAACGTTCAGGGTACTTAAAACCCCATTTGGGTTTTGGGTTTTATTGTATTGGTCTAAAAATGCACTTTCCCCTTTTGTTTTCACTTTTCCACTACAGTATACAGCATTCCACGCACTAGTACACGGTGCTCGAATGTTTATCTTTTCTCTCCGTAGCTTGATGAGAGGAGGATGGACAGTTTGTAAACAAGTTGTTTCGTACACCAGAGATTTGATATTGAGACCCAAAAGTTGTTTCGTAGTCTATATGAAAAATATAGTCGTTTCGTACACTCACTAGAATTTAACTTTATGATAGAGTACGAAAAGAACACCAGGGATTACAAAAAATCAAAAACAGTGTACGAAACAATAACAAAATGGGTACGAAAAATTGGTACGAAATCCCTGTATTTCTATCAAACCGATCATTCACTTGACTCATTTCTCCATCCATCCTTGCTCCTATTCTGCTCTTCATTCCCGCATTTTTCTCCCATACATCTTTCTATACATTTAGCACAAGACACATTTCTTTTTATTGATTCAACCCTTCCCGTCACCTATAGGGTTCGGCAGCATACCATTTATTGCACCCTTTATTTTTAATCATATTCCCCCCCCAGCGTCCGACCAACCCATAAAAAAACTAAAAATGAAATAAAAAAACTAATAAAATAATTTATATGGCTTTTATATTAGAAAAACTTATCATGCGACCCACGAACAGTGTGCAGTGCTCTCAGAACCTTAAAAATACGGTGGAAAAAAAAAAAAAATATGGAATGGATGTTTGCAAAGATCGTTTTTAAAATACCTCTAAACGGTTACGAACGTTCCAAATCAAATTTAAATGCAAAGATGTCTTAGAGAGCTTACGAACGTTCAAAATCCCGGCCATGAGCGTGCGTTAAGGGTTTTGACTGCCCAAACACGTCGTGTAGAGTACCCTTTAAAATAGAGTAGTAACAACCGATTTGTGGGCGCCCTCTTAGCGCCAGGGCCTTTTGTTTACCCCAAAAACCGGGGAAGTTTCAAAACATGACCCCCCAGTATACATGTATAATGTATAAAGGTATATGTTATCTCGGAAAGCTGTTCAAAGATTATCACATTAAAAATAGTAAAAAAACATTAAATAAAGGGCATTATGAGACTGAAGAAAAAGATGAACTTTTCAATTTTATAAACACGCTCATGTAAACCTTTGGGACAACTTATAAGATGGAAAAATTCTATAGAAAGAATTTTTTTAGTTCCATTGCATATTTGTTTTTGATAATGCAGTAGTACCATAAAAAATTTGCGTTTAAAAAAAAAATTCGTGGCGGCCCCCCCCCTTTTTTTTTTTTTTTTCCCCCCTTTTTTCCCCCCCTTTTTTTTTTTTTCCTTTCCTTTTTTTTTTTTTTTTTTTTTTTCCCTTTTTTTTAATAATTTTTATTAAATTTTTTTTTGGTTTTTTTTAAAAGGGTGTGAGAAAAAAGGGGGGGAGGGTGTTTGGTGAGAAAAAACTTAACCCCGCCCCAAAATTACATTTTCCCAATTATTTTGGCCCCCCAATTTTTTTTCCCCCCAACACCCACACCACACAAAAAGGTTTCCAATATACAATTTCAATTTGTTTCATTAAATTTGTCATTCATAAACAACAAGATCTTAAAACTACCATTAAAATATATTTTGTGTTTTTTTTTTTACCTCTCCCAAAGGAAAAAATTTTTTTTGGGTTTTAATGATCAACTTAAATGATGGAGATACCAGTCTGATTTACCCCCCCCCCCCCACCCCGTCCCACCCTTCAACGTGACCCCCTACCGAAATTTTTAACCGGGGGGGACAAAAAGCAAAGTGTTGTGTGTTTTGGGTGTGTGTGTGTTCCGTCACCACGTGGGGCTCTCTCTCTCTCTCTTTTCCCCCCCTCCCCCAACCCCCAATCATCCCCCCAAACCCCTACCACCACCACCAAACTACTATGATAGGAGGGAAAAGGGGGGGAAAATGAAAGGGGGGGAAATATATATAGATAGAAGATAGAAGTTATATATATTATAAGATTTTTCTTTTTACTTCTTTTCTTCTCCCCTTCTCTCTCCTCCTTCCCTCTCTTTATATATATATATAATATATATTATATATATTTTATATATATATATTTTATATTATATAAATATAATATATATATATATATATAATTTATAAAAATTATTATATATAATATATAATAATAATAATATATTAATAATATATATAATTATATATAATATATATTAGGTGGTCGAAAAAAGAAAGTTGAAAAAGTTGGCTCCCCACTCGGATTCCTGTACACTTCATTAAAAAAAACCCTGTAAAAAAAATTTTATCAAAAAGTAGACTTTTACCTGGTGCTCAATGATTTGAAGTTTCCCCCGAAGGCAATGTAGTGCTAAACGGCAAAGGGGTTTTTGTAACGAAAAATGAGTGTTTTTTTATTAGAATCCCTTTCTAATTTAATTTGTAGCAAATGTCTCAATGACAAAAAATTCATCTGTTTTCACCCGTCTTAAGTAGTACAATTTTTTTTTTCCAGACGTGTTTTTTGTCTTTGTGTGTGATGGAAACCCTAATACGAAAAAAAAGGGTCCCCTTGTGGCCCCCTGGAAACAACCCCGGGACCCCAAACTCCATCTGGAGAGAAGCCGGGCGCGTTATTCAAAGCTGATGTTAGAAGAAGACGATCCGCGTTCGGCACACGAGGTCCCCCTCTTTGTTGAAGAAGTCTGGGCTGGGGCAAAAAAATTCCCAAATACAACGAATTGATAAGGTGGCCACGAAGTCCAGAAGGCATAAAGAATACCCCTTATCCGAAAGAACAAGAAGGCATACCCTACTCAAAGGAGCGAGCAAAGAAGTTTGGTGAGAAATAAATGACCTGTCGACGTGGCCCATGCAAATCCCCATGGCGATAATGACGAGGCGGAGGACAAGGATTTCCTCCTCGCCCAGGGGCCGGGTCGAGGGGGAGGATGGGGGGCGTTGACCCCGTGCAAGCTGTCTTGAGGGGTGTTGCAAAAAAACCCCACGCGGCCCAGACATCAAGGCAGGAGGAAGACGTTTTTACAAGCCGAAAACATCGCGGCGACTGCGGAAATTGGAATCACCAGCAGCAGCAGCACTCCTGCAGTAGCCCCGGCCCATCGAAGCCCCCACAGAGGGCCAGGGGCCCCCCCCGACCCGAAACGAGCAAAGCGTGGCTTGAAAAACGTCGTGAGCCAGGCGTAGAGCATCCCTTGATCGAGCGAAGGTGAGCGACCGTGCAGCTGTTACGTCCTGCAGAGACGCAGCTTTTGGGGCCAAAACCCCGAGGAGTGAAATCAACCGAAGTCCATCCGCGTCATCGCCGTAAATTTCGCGAACGCCATATTTCGTAAAAGCGGAGATAAAGTCTGGCGCTTTCTCATAGTACTTTGGGAGGGAAAATTGATGATGGAACCTCATATAAGAACACGCGATCGTTCCCAACCCTGGTGTGGGGAAGAGGCATCTCAGCTCCTCGGAGCGCCAAGTCCCGTGGAGAGGCACTCATGTTGCTGGCGGTTGCGACGCATGCAAGAAGGGGGGACTGCCCAAACCGAATCGTCGGCGGGGAGTTTTGACCCCCACCGCAGCGAACACGGGCCCTCCCAAAGGCGCATGTGCTCAATTGAGCGAGCTCCGAAAAGGGACTTGCTCTACTTTGCCGCCGGCACCCCGTCCGCAGCTTGTGATTGGAGCGTCTTCCTGTCAGCAATGGGACCTACCGGAGGGCCAGACGTCGGTCTGTTTGGCGCTTCCGGGAAAATGGGGTTTTCGAGTATGTGACCGGCGCAGCGACAGAAGATGTGCCCCTTCCTGTTGGGAAATTTACGCCAGTGGTTCAGAAAGGCTCTGGAGAAGCACGGACTCCCGGGTGACTACAGGGGGCTATGAACTGAGTTATTTATCGGCGGTTATACCCCCCCGGCGGGGTGCAGTTCCTTGCACCGGCCCCAATGCACCACGCCCAGATGGATGAAAGGTCATTACTCACTAAGGATGGATGTTTCCGGGAAACAGTTACGCTGAAACGAAGGAGGGCAAGGCCTCCCGGGGCGTCTCCGTTACACTCAAGATTTTCAGAAGGCATGGACGGGGGACCAGGCACTGCAGCTCCCCGCAAAGATCTCGCCCTGCTCCAGGCTCTGGACTCCCACTCGACCATCAACAAGCCCCGTGGCAGAGGGGAGCATGAAAATGTTGAGTCACCTTTGGTATTATCTGAAGAGTTGTTTCTTTGGCCTTTTTCGATAAGGGGCGTAAAAACGAGAAACGACGGAGCAGGCGGCCATAAAAAAAAAAAGGTAGGGATGGTGACAAAACTCCCTCAAAGCGCTCACACTTTTTGGGAAGGCGATTTCCCGGGCCCACTCGAAGATTTTGCGATGCCCCAACCACAAACTTCTTCAAAAAAATGCACCTGGGCAGTGACTTTTTGGATGCGACCCTGGAGTGGCCGGAACATGTGCCTTTCCCGGGTGCATTGGCAGCAGGCATGGCCTCTGTGTCACAAAAGACCCCGCCGAGCGGGGCGTCGCCCCTTTTTTAGGGTATAACCGCTTGTGACACGCAACGAGGATCAGCTCCGTTCCTCTTGCAAGTTTTTGCAGACCCCGCCCTCGTACCCTGACCACGGAAACAAAAAACCCGGCACAAATTTGGGGAACAAGAGTGGTTGGAAGCCTGAAAACCCCCCTCATGAAAGGCAATACTCCCTAAAAAGGGGGGGGAACCTTTAGCCAGGCCTGAGGTAGGGGGTTTTAAAAATTTGACTCCTTTTAGCCAAGGAAATTTACCCCCAATCAAGGAAAGCCCCGGGGCAAAACAAACAGGACCGGGGGGGAGCATAAAAAAAAGCAAAAAAAATTTTACCCCAAGAACAACCACCCCATTTAAAAGGGGAACAAAATAAAAAAATGAAAAATAATAAATAAAAAAAAAGAGAGAGAGAGAGGGGAGGAGAGAGAGAGAGGAGGGAAGAGAGAGAAGGGGAGAGGGGGAGAAGGGGAGAGGAGGGAAGAGAGAGGAGAGAGAGAGAGAGCGAGGAGAGAGGGGAGGGAAAAAGAGAGAGAGAGGGGAAAAGAGAGAGAGGGGGAGAGAGAGAGAGATTTCTCCTCTCCTCCCTTCTTCCCCCCCCCCCCTCCTCCCCTCCAATAAATATATAAAATTATAAAATATAAAAATATAAAATAAAAAAAATAAATATATATTAAAAAAATATAAAAATAATAAATAAATAATATAATATTATCTATGTATATTTTATATATTTTAAAAAATATATTATATAAAAGAAGATGTATATATATTATGTATATGTATATATTGTATATGTATATGTATATATATTATTTATTTTATATATGTATTTTTATTTGTATGGGATAATAGATATTTGAAATATATGTATATTATATTATAATAATATAATATATATAATTTTATAGTATATAATATAATTAATATATATATATATATTAATATTATTAAAGTATTTTTTTTATTTTATTTTTATTTTTCAAAAAAAAAGGGGGGGGAGGGCATGGCAGCATGGCCCCCTCAAAAAAAACGTTGGCGGTTTTTGGCCTGTTTTTACTTCGTTGCGGATTTTTGGGTTGATTGTCTTCGAAAGCACATGACACATTTGCACCCGTTCATGATAATCCTCAAGGAGGATTATCACAACAATTACCGTCAAGGAGGATTAATTATCACGACTGGACTTTGACCTGATTAGGACAGCAGCCGTGACCTCTCACGGAAGTCACATCCTACTGACATCCCTAGGGATGATTAATTATATTGACCTGGGTAATGCCACACCTCCAAGGCCCACACCCTATTCAGCCTCTCTCTAACTTCTAAGTCTAAAAGGGGAAAGAGAGACTCAGAGAGATGTCAAACAGTTTACTCTCTACTACAGCTGCCGTGATCAGAAGAGGATATAAAATAGCTTGCGTGAGTGACTTGCCACACAAGAGTTTAGAAAATACATTAGTACATGTCCGTGCATTCATGCATATAAATAACACTTACTGTTGCTATGAGTTTAACCCACAGAGGAATTGATGTCACTTTTTACGAAGGACATTTATTCCAATGCTAATAATCAAGAGTATGTTGATGTATCTGATATATAAATATTCAGAAAAAAACACAGGGGGCTGCACAGAGAGGCCAAGATAGTCACTCTGGAGACCCAGCTTGTTGCCCAGAACAAGCTATCCAGATCAACACGAAAAGTATACAAGCAGGTTCAGGCAAAGCTTGATAAGCTGTGGCAACGCTAAAAAAACAAAGATATATCAACTGGCCACCTACTACGTGCCTGTGTGTTGCCAGGGTTTTGTGGGTTGTTGAAAAACTTTAAAACTTATTGTATCTTATGACCGATACTAAAAAAAATCCCACCGCAAAACTACAAGAGTTGATGTTATTTGATAGGAAATTATATCTTGGTTGAAACTGTATTGTTACTTCTCTATTTGATTATAGTGTGAACACTTCTCGCTGCAGAGAGTACTGAAATGGGAATGAACTTAAGGGAAAGGGGTAGGGGTAGGGGTTAAGGGGAAAGGGTATGAGTTAAGGGGTAAGGGGATGCTGCCACCAGCACAGGCAAGTAGTTCAATGGTTTTTACTTTTCCTGGGCATGTGTGAATAGTATATATATTTTAGATTTATATTGGTAGTCGTGATTGATATGTGGAATTATACCGAGTAAGGCTGACTCTTTTGGAAGTGTGGGGAATTACTGTCCTAACACAGAATAATCACCTGGGGTTTTTTGCAATAAACACAAGAACTATATTTGAAACATCATCCTATTTATTCATCCTGAAGTATTATGTCTCTTGTTTGAGATCACCGACAAACATATAAGTTCTAATCCAACATAAGAAAGCTCTCCATCCCAACACAGGAAAGCTTAATTGATATAAGTAAACCTTTACACTCTGATACAGGAAGCTCTTCCCATGTGGATGAAGGTAAGCTCTTTGAGCATAACCTCCCTCACTGAATCTTTACTAATGAATTATCCTCCACTTAGGTAACAAAACCGCGAATACTTATAATTATACATGGAAAATATAAGGGGGGAATATAGGATAAGAATGTTTTTGTGCTTCAACTAAAAAAACCATGTGACGGCTTTTTGGCTCGACTGAGATGTCCGCTGAGTCTGTCGGGGAGTGGGAGAGAGACTCTGTTAATAATACTTATAAGGATGGGGCAGGCCTCCTATGCTTTAGAGAACTGAACAACTGTACCTATATAGAGAATATAGATAGATATTATAACAAAGGAAAGGGGGGGGGGGGGGGGGGGGAATAGGAGCGAAACGCCGTACGTCTTACCTGTCGGGGAGTGGGAAGAGACTGCCTCCTCGAGGATGACTAAGGCGAGGCGGAAAAAAAGGGAATGTTTGGATACCCCGAACTTGGCCTCTCCTGAAGAGCTTATAGACCGGAATGACTAATTAAATAATGAAACAAGTGTACCTATGAAAGGGCTGCCTATAATACAGTCTGTTACTTTGATATAGAAGAATTTAATATGTTTAATCTAAATCCGAGGAAAGTGTTATTTCTCTTTCGCAAAGAGCCTTCGAACGCGTCTTTTGAAGCGACGGGGTATGGAAGTTTTGTATAGAAATTTGGTAGACTTTCAATTTAGCGAATAACTTTACTAACACATTTCCCTTTATGAACGTGATCTGTCACTATTGTGTCTAGTTTGAAGGGCATTAAGAATCTAGGATGTTCCTTGATCTGATAGGAGGGTGAGGGGAGGATGAAAAGTGTTTTAACCTCTTAGTTATCGATGATCGCGAAATAAGTGTCCCACGAATGTTGACTCGCACCCGGGAAGTCGGGGAGGGGGGGGGGGGGGGGGGGGGGGGGGGGGGGGGAAGGAAGGAAGGAAGATAGAAGGGGAGAATGAAAGAAGGAAGATAAATTACACGAAAAACTAAAAAATTGAATTGCTTACGGGACATAACCCGGAATTGTATGATAAGAATGCCCATCCTATCTCTTCCGAATAACGGGCATTACACCTGCCAGTAGAAAAATATGCCCCTTCAGACACATAATGATGGAACCTGTATAAGCCCCTTCCCTCGAATGGTCCTCCGCTCGAGTGTGTGTGTGTGTGTGGGGTGTGTGTGTGTGTGTGTGGGGTTTTGTGTGTGTGTGTGGTGGTGTGTGTTGTGTTATCTACTTCTAGTTACTTATCTTGACGTATCAGTCGAAAAACAACAATTTACGCACGTTTACAAAAAAATTCTTTTGCGCGTCAAAACACAAAATTTGCGAATTTGCGTAAACGTATCGGCTGTAGCTCCAAAACCCCCTCACAACTGTATCAACTCAGGCATCCACCCCTGGAACCCACGCCCCTCAGCCTCCTTGCCCTAGAACCACACTACGTCCCCCAAAAGTTGGCTCGCGAGTCCCTTGGGGGGAAAAAATCTGGCGAAAAAACTGGAAAAAATAAAGGAAGTCCCAAAATTATCAATTTTGTTTTTTTTCAAATCATTCTACACATTTTTCCCGAAACAAAAACAAAAAAAATAAAATCCCCTGGGCACACCCGGCAAGTTTTTTGTGAACTTTAAAAATTTTTACCCTTGGGACTTTAAGGGTTAAAGGATGAAATTTAAAAGTAGTATCAATATAAAAATGCAACAAGAAAAGTTTTATTTACATGTGGGGGGAAGTCAGGGTCGAAGTGGAGGAAGGTGAGGTGGGCTACCGACCTGCCCTTAGTCATTAAAATCTATTGCAGATTCGTGCACCACTATTTTCGCTTCGGGGCAAAAAAAAAAAAAAAAACCTTTAACGCCCCCTTATCTCTACCCCCCTCCCCACTTCCCCCCAAATTTTTGCATCACCAACACCAATCCCCCCAACCCCCTTATAGCCACCCATCCCCCGTCCCGAGGAGGGTCTCGAACCTGTTTGGGTGTTTGGGCCCAGAACTTACTACCCCCCGCTCAAGCTTCGTATTCCCATTTTTCAATAAACCCCCGGGTTTTTTTTTTTCCCTTTTAAAAACTACGATTTCCATGTCTTTTTTTTATGTGGGTTTTTGTATTTTTAAAGAAGAGCAGGGGCTTCAGGAAAGATTTAGCCATTGCACTATCCTGGCAAAAATTTAAACATCAACATGAGCAAATAAAGGCAAGTCACAGACGGACTCCCAAGCCGCGAACGCTGCAGTATTTAAAAAACGCTAATCTCCAAAAAGTACGCGCAAAATTTTACTCTTACAATCCAACTCCGTTCCGCTCGTTTCCCCTTCCTTTAGTAGGGGAGCATTCTAAAAGGGGGAAATAAATAGTAGAAAGCGATTTTTTCAGGAGACTCAAAAAAATTTTAATATCCCCCCTTATCAAATTTCGAAAATTTAAACCCGGGGCTTTTTCAAAATTCAAAATCCCCGCCATCACAATTAAGAAAAAAATAAAAAGCACTAATGATCCCCTCCATTGTAGAATAAGAGTTTGTGTGTAAATCATGTTTTAAGTGTGCTAAATAAAAGGGGCCTAAAAAAATTTTTAGTTGACAAAATTACATAAATTAATAAGGTGAAGCAAATTTTTTTATTTTTTTTTTTTAATACACAACTATGTTATTACGTTACATTTATAATAGCCAAACATGTTATATTGTACAAAACCCCAATAAAACTACAATCCCCCAAAACCATAGTAAAGGGAATCTCTTCATGGTATCCCCTTCGTTAAAGGAAATGTCTAATCGGGGATCCCCTTCCCTTGCACATCAAAACATGCGAATTTTTAAAATTGTACCCCCTGCAACCTGCCATTAGGGAAAAACCCCCACCGTGCCTTGTAAAAACGCATGACTTTCCACACCCTACCTTGCACCGCAGATACCATTTTCATTTCCCTTTTCGGGGGCAACAGGCCTATCGGAAAAGATTGGAACAAGTATCCCTTTGTACTCCCCCCCCCACTCATTTGGTGGGAGCTCTTTTTCCCCGCCATTTTAACAGCATGTTGTTTTATAGCTATGGGAATTGGGAGCTGCGAAGTTGGAGGATTGATTCCCTTTAAACCAGATGGTAAGGCGCCTACGGTGATCGGAAAATACATAAAAATAGCGATGCCTTCCAGTGAATTTGACCGGACGCTCCATACAGCTTTTGTGAAACAATCTCCCATGCGGCTATCTCATCCTGACTGCTGTCAGACTGAAGAAAAAAACCCCAAAAGTCCCAATTGTCTCACTATCAACAGGAAGGGGCCCCTTTTTTCCCTTGATTGTATATGGAAAACACAGTATCACTCCAGTGTTTGCATGACATTTTACAAACATCGGTGTTTTTTTAGCTAGAAAAGCTTTTCCCGGGTTCACGTTACGTACCATGCAAAAGGGGTTTCCTCCCCAGACATTGAAGATTCATTTTGGGGTGGGTTTTGGGGACCATATCCCAGCAAATCAGTATCATTCCCCCGACACGACGGGGAAAATTTTTAGTTTGGGGCACATCTATGGGAGTTGATTATCATGGCATTGAGCAAAACAGCTAGTCAAAATCTGCAAAACTCTGTTTGCAATTATACCCAAGCCCCATTTTCTCTTTATTTTTTGGGTTAAACGGTCCTTATTTCCGCCCTTACCCCGAATGCCTTTTTTTGATGTTGTGGTTTTCATTTAAACTCAAAGACAATGTAAAGGGGAAGTGTTTTTGTTTGGCTCTTTGGCTGTTCCCAGTTTTAGTTGAAAGCACTGCCCTATCGTCAAACACTACTTTTTAATACCTGGCCCATATGAAAAAAGAACATGGGGTAATATGGTCACACACCCGGTTTTTATTTGGTCAGCAGGGCCCTGCGCTTTTTAAGAAGATGTCCTCCATCAGGAAAACGTGCATTTCTGGAAGCTCTAGATGGACATTCATTTTTTGATTGGAACGTGCAAGGGCCTCTTAGGGTTCTTCCTCATTACCCCTTTTCGAAAAGGGGGGTGGGTGTTTGGGAAAATCGTGAAACAGATTTCCTCCATCTCGAACTTCTCGGATCACACATTGACCCCCCATGAACAAAACTTTTATTTACCTCCACTCAACCCTCGCACGTGACCTATTTTTTTCACCACTGATGGGTCACACGGTCTTTTTGTTTTAAATTTTTCTAGCTAGGTTTCGCCAGCATTTCAGAAGCCCTTGACACCCAAAATCAAAGCTTGTCTGCATTTAACACTTGCCAGCAACAAAACCCCTTCTACACGACCAGAGCATCATGGGCTCCATAAAAAAAATGAGAGTGTCTTTGAGCCCGTTAGGGAAAGGTTTATAGCTTTAGCATCTCTGGCTAAATTTTCACCACTATTATTATAATATACTAGTAATTACATTTTAATGCTAATTATTTTTAATCAAAAAAAACATGGCTGGGTCCACTGTATAAATTGCCAGTTATCCGTTTTATATTTTAACCATTTATCGCAAATTGTTTAGCGGCCATCTTCAAATTTTGAAAATGCCACCAGGTTTAATTTGCAGAACTTTGCACAGTGGACATTCTTATGGGTTTTTTGGAGCTCCCCTGAAAAAATAGCTTTCTACTATTTTTTTTTAGGGTTTTCGTTAAATTTTTACTAAACTCCTGTACTATATCCATGTTTTGGGTCCACAAAAAATGTAATCCCCCCGCTCTACGGAGTCCCTTTTTCCCCCCGTCCCTCTTTGTAAAAAAAAAAAAAAAAAAAAAAAACCTTTAATCTCAACTTCTTTCAAAACTTTTTCACATATTCCCCCTCCTTGTATATGTGTTGGCGGGGGGGATGGGGTCGAGAAAGACCCAGCCCCCCTTTTCGGGTGCCGTGGCGTTTGGGGGGTGCGCCGCCCTACATGGGATGACAGAACAATAAAAACTAAACCCAAATCAACAAAACAAAAAAAAAAAAAACAAAATAAGAAGAAAGAAAAGAAAAGAAAGAAAAGAAGAAAACAAGCAAAGCCTAAGAAGAGAAGAAAAAAGATAAACAAAACAAAAAAAAGAGCCCTGCGGTGGGCGGGGGGGGTGGGGGGGTTGTCTTGGGGGGTGCCGGGGCCATCTTCCCGACCCTGCCCCCACCAAACCCTCCCAGAGTGGTTTTTGTTGCTCGTGCGAATTGGGAAAGCTGTGTTTTGTCGAGACCGCCCCCAACAACAAAAAACACAACGCACCTGGGTCAAACCCGGAGACTTTTTTTCTTTTTCTGCCTCCTTTCTCTCACCCATCTATTTTCTCCCTTCCCCATTTCCCCCTCTCCTGCTTTCCTTTTTTTTTATTCTGATTTCATTAAAAAAGTACAATTCCCCCAGGTCTGCAGCACGTTCTCCACTCGCTCTGCATAGAACCATACGGACGCGGCAAGGGAGGAAAGGGGTTTTGGGAAAGGGAGGCGCTAAACGTCACCGTAAGGTGCTACGCGATAACATCCAGGGCATCACCAAGCCTGCCATACGTCGTTTAGCACGCAGGGGTGGTGTGAAGCGCATCTCTGGTCTCATCTACGAGGAGATACGAGGTGTGCTCAAAGTGTTCCTAGAGAACGTTATCAGGGATGCCGTCACCTACACCGAGCACGCCAAGCGCAAGACTGTTACTGCCATGGACGTTGTGTATTAGGGTGGATCCAAATTTCCATCTTTTGAATTTTTAAATGGCGAGGCATAGTTTTTTTGCTTCTGTTGACACACATTTCACATGCAAATTTTAAAATTTATATTTGAATGTAAAGACGTGTCACCAAGCCATCAAAGTTTAGCAATTTTTTTGTGCATGTACGCTTTGTACGTTAGGACACTTTTTCTGAGCGGGCTATGTTTTCTACATCTTTTTAATTAATTTTTCTGTTATTGTTCTTGCAATACTTTCTTTTCTCACAATTTACATTTTTGAATATACAGAACTAATATCTATCTCTCTCTACAGCCCCAAAGCACGAGAATTAGCAATATATGGCGAAGAACTTGAAAGTAAGCATGTTCTAGAATGACAGTGACATATTGTATTTGGACAACCTGAAAGACTCAAACATAACTGTTTACCCACTTATAAGGACATTATGAGACATTACTTTGATGAAAAAAGAATATCAAAGAGGAAAAGAAAAAGTGAAAAGAACCAGATGTGCAGATTGTTTCAGGAAGAGTAGCTCAAGTGGTGTTAGTATTTGGAAGTCAGCATCTATCCCAACATATAACTTGAAGTCGTAACAGACAGAATCTCCATATACCATAGTGCATATAGAAACCAAATCTTAAAGATTCCAAAGAATCGAATGGATAAAGAATCAACATAAGCAAAGATGCAGAGATTTGCTGATTCAAGTCTTAAATTGTTTGACATAGCAAGTTGCCAGTGTGTAGATGTAGAACATTGCCTTTTTTCCACAAAATTAGAATTCCAAGACAGAACGAGAGTTTCTGAAAGACCAGCGAAAGCAACGGAAATGTATATATCTCACTGGATAAGGCAGAGACAGCCAAAATTTCAGAGGAAGCAAGACAATGAGTAGAAGCTTTAAAACAAAAAATAGAGGTGTATGAAAACTCCAACAAAGGGAAATTTCAATCAACTGAAATAGAAAACATCTTTACTCGGCAGTTTAAGAGTCATGTGGACATGGATTATGATAACCCAGGATTGAAACCTAACCCAAAAAATCAACACAAATGCGAAACTCCCTTTTAGAACTGTTTGCTAGAGAGTGTGACAGATACAGCTTGCCTGATAGGGCAGCTGCAGCAGTAGCAACTGCTACCCTACAAGATATGGGCCTCATAAGCAGCACTGACAGTACCAACGTTATCGACAGGAACAAACTGAGACGAGCTAGATCCCAACGTCGTTCTGAAGCAATGGCGGAAAGTGGAAAACAAGACGAGGTTACATCTCTATATTTTGATGGTAGAAAAGATTTGACGATTACGCAAGATAAATTGAAGGATGGTGTTTATCACAGAAAGACTGTTACAGAGGAACATATTGTTATCCTTGCAGAACCAGGACAAATATTTTTAGGGCATGTGACACCCAAAGATGGAACAGCCAAATCAGTAGCTGCATCAATTCAAATGTTTTTTGAGTGACTACAATATTGACCCTGGGAAACTTCTAGCTGTGGGATGTGATAGCACAAACGTCAACACCGGCTGGAGAAATGGAACAATTAAAATTTTGGAGTATCATGTAGGACATGCATTACATTGGTTTGTGTGTCTTTTGCACTGCAATGAGCTGCCACTGAGACACTTCTTTCAAGAACTAGATGGAGTAGCTCATGGACCAAGATCTTTACGGGACCAATTGGAAAAGAGCTTCCCCACTGTCAAAATAAACCAATTGCAAATTTTCATCAAATAAGATCAGCTATGCCACAACTGGACGATGACATTGTTAAGGATCTCAGTGATGACCAGAAATACATGTATGAGATTTGTTTGGCGATCAGAGATGGTCATTGCAGTACTAGTCTGGAAGCTAGGCAGCCAGGAAAACTCTGCCATTCTAGATGGCTAACAATGGCAAATCGAGTATGCAGGCTATATATATCTACAGCTCATCCATCAGAGAGTCTTGCTAGGATAACAGAGTTTATTGTTAAGATATACGCACCAATGTGGTTTACCATTAAGTCAAATCCTAATTTTCACAGTGGTCCACAGCACATTTTCAAGATGATTGAACTAACTAAAGAACTGCAAGACAATGAGCGGAAAATTATACATGCAGTAATTCAGAGAAATGCCTATTTTGCACACAAAAAGTGTTTTTACAGAGGAGGATACACAGACGATACCTGATAGTGAACAGATGTTCAAATGAAGCGATGAGGAGAAACTCAAAGATATTGTGATAACTAGGGAAATGGTAGAAGAGGGTATAGATCATATGAAGAATTTTAAATCGCCAGGACCAGATGAAGTGTATCCCAGGGTATTAAAGGAATGCAAGGGGGTTGTTAGTGAGTCGTTAGTGCACATTTTTAGGAAATCGGTTGAGATAGGCGATGTGCCATTATTGTGGAGGAAAGGAAATGTTGTTCCCATATTTAAGAAGGGAGACAGGACTAAAGTCAAATTATCGACCCGTAAGTCTAACGTCAGTGGTGGGTAAATTATTGGAACTTATTATTGCAAAAAACATTAGAGAGCACTTAAATAAACATAGTTTGATCAATGATTCACAACATGGATTCACCAAGGGTAGGTCATGTCTCACCAATTTATTGAGTTTTTATAAGAAAGTTTATGAGACGGCAGATTTTGATATAAAATAATCATAAGGATTATAATATAAAATATCTGGACTTTAGTAAGGCATCTGACAAAGTACCACACGAGCGACTCTTAAATAAGGTTAAGGCTCATGGAATAGATGGGAAGGTTCTTCATTGGATCAGAGCTTGGCTAAGTAATAGGCAACAAAGGGTTACAATTAATGGTTCTAAATTTGAATGGGGACTGGTGACAAGGGGAGTTCCACAAGGGTCTGTTTTGGGTCCATTACTATTTTTGATTTACATCAACGACTTGGATAGTGGAATTAGCAGTGATATCAGCAAGTTTGCTGATGATACTAAGGTAGGTAGGATTATTGGATCACAGTCTGATGTAAACATATTGCAGGGAGACTTAGATAAACTTAATGAGTGGGCAGTCAGATGGCAGATGGAATTTAATATTGATAAGTGCAGCGTTAAAAATGTTGGTAGAAAAAACCCTGGTAATAAATACACCATACGCAATGTATCGCTGAAAAGATCAGAAGGTGAAAAAGATCTTGGAGTGAGGGTGAGCCCAGACCTCCGACCTAGAAAACAATGCATTGAGGCCAGAAATAGAGCTAATAGAGTATTAGGATTAATTACCAGAAGTGTTAAAAGTAGAAGTGCGGAAGTTATTATAAGGCTTTATCTGGCTCTAGTCAGGCCTCACCTAGACTATGCGGTTCAGTTTTGGTCTCCATATTACAGGATGGATATAGCCTTGTTAGAAACAGTGCAGAGAAGGATGACCAAAATGATACAAGGGATGCGTAACTTTAGTTATGAGAGGAGATTGAAGTTATTAAAATTACACTCACTTGAGTGACGCAGAGTAAGGGGCGATCTGATAGAAGTTTTTAAGTGGATAAAGGGATTTAATAAAGGAGAGGTAGGAAAAGTTCTTACGGCTTTTAACCAGGGTAGAACAAGAAGTAATGGATTCAAGCTGGAAGGGCGTAGATTTAGAAAGGAAATAGGGAAAAACTGGTTCAAAAATAGGGTGGTGAATGAATGGAATGGTCTCAGTAGACAGGTAGTTAGTGCAGAGTCATTAGGGAGCTTTAAAGAGGGGCTGGATAGGTTCATGGATGGGATGAAAAGTGGATGTAGGTAGTGTTAGGTGACAGGAACTACCACGTGTAGGCCTCGCGGCCTCTTGTAGCTTCCTTATTTTCTTATGTTCTTATGTTGATGTGCAGAGGCTTCTAAACCAAGAAAACAGTCACAGCAGAGTCTCATTTAGAGGTAAGCAAGTGGTAGGGACACAATACGTACTACCTACCACTTGCTTACCTCTTGACGAGGCTCTGTTATGACTCTGTTTTCCTGGTTTAAAAGCCTCTGCAAATCAGCCATTACCTCAGGTCTTCTCTATGTGTTGTCAGCGAGAACAGAACACGCTAATATAGCACCTGCAATATCAATTTCACGCAAAATAACTCTAAATTCTTCCATCGTCGTAGTTTTCCCTCCGTAGGTCCACCCGCGGCGACCCCGACTTATCCCCACAATGCACTGATGTAAACAAACCGTGACGTAGTAATGTCTGGGGCCCATTGATGGCCGTGAGATAAATCAAGTTAAGGAAATAAAGTTTTTAGCAAATTAAAGTTTTACAGTAAATTAAATTGGCACTCTTATTTAGATGATGTAAGCATTAACATGTATAAAATATGTGGCATATTATATATAGGGTGAGACAGTTCTTAAAGTCTAACTGTTTAAGACAAATAACCTTAAGTTTTATATATATTGCTATATTGTTCAACAGTAGGGTGGGGTAAACAGACAACATATTGGGATAACATATCATAGCAAGAAAAAGTTAATCCGCATCATGTTATCACAAACAAATATATGACCACCCATTCCCCTTTGTGAAAATAAACATAATGTCATGACATCATACACCTTCAAACCGTTTGTTTATGTACAAAGCATTGTATATAACAGTTACAGTGGCTACAGATACCTGTCTAACAATATGACACTAACGAATTAATAACCTAAACTCCCACTTTGTAGGACATCACACGCACAACAAGTTTATTTTTTGGGGACAGAGGTATGGAATCACTGCAAGACGATGTCAAGAATACCTTTACACTTAATTCATTTAGATACAAGGTAAAATGAAATATTCAAGAAATAGAACTCAAACGAAATATATAAGTGTACTTTTTGACTTCATGTGTGTGAGAGATTATAGGTAGGTAGGTAGGTATGTGATAATACAATATAAATATATATTAATATATAATATAAATATATATAATATATATATATATATTATTAAATTTTATATAATATTATATATAGTATATATTATATATAATATAATATATATATATTATATATATATATATATTATATATATATATATATATATATATATATATATTATATATACATATAGATAATATATGTAGGGATGTAAATGAGTTGATTGTATATGTATGTATGTATTGTATGTGTCAGTGTACTGTATGTTATATAGGGTATATGTATATGTGTATGTGTATATATGTTGAAGTATATCTGTGTATATTTGTATGCATATATGTATATGCGTGTATGTGTATATTTATATGCGTATGAATTGATTTCTTGTATATATAGTTGGTACAGGTTACTGTTTTGGAAATTATTATCAGTATTGCATTGAATTCTGATCTATTCATTTATTATATTTTTTAACATCTATTTTTGTTATCATATAATTACTGTTCTTGTTATTGAAAATATCAAGACTATTTCAATCGGTATCTTTATTACTATTATCATTATCATTATTATAATTCATTATTTATCATAATTACTTTGATATTCATCATTGCTATTATTGTTACTATTATGACTATTATTATCATTATTATTATTATATATAGATTTATTTTTTTATTCTCATCATTGATATTATCAATCAATCAATCATTGGGGGCGCACGCCGAGGCGCGTCGCCTCGCCAACCTTACGACGCCACTCCCGGAGGTCACCACGCGCGAGTCCCCATGCAGGGTCCTTTCCCATACCAAGCAGCTGTCGACAAGAAACATCAACTTGCCCCAGCCACCAGCTTGTGGGCGCCCCCTTGGCCTCCTCCACGCCGGAGTATCTCTCACAGATACAACCCGATGGGAAGGATCGGTTTCAGGGTAGCATGCCACATGCCCATATAGCCGAAGTTGGCGCTGACGGACTATGAAGGTAATAGGCCTCGATTCAGTCTCACGGTGCAATCGCTGATTTGACACGTAAACATCCCAGCGATAACCCATGATTCTGCGAACACACTTATTACCAAAGGCATTGATTCGTCTCTTCAAATCACTATTTAGTGTCCATGTCTCACAACCATATAGTAAGACAGGGATCACAAGCGACTTGAAGGTCCGGATCTTTGTCCTCCTGCACAGGTACCGACAACGCCAAATGCTCCCGCTGAGCGAGTCCATAACACCGTGGGCTATGCCAATCCGCCGTAAGACTTCTTGACGTGACCCGCCGTCATTATGGACTGCGCTACCAATGTATGTAAAACTTTCCAAGATCTCAATGTCCTCGATGCACGCATGAACAGACTGTACTGTTTCATCTAGTAAGTCTCCAAACACCTGGAGCTTGATCTTAAGCCAGGAGACCTCAAGTCCCAAAGGCTTTGCCTCCTCGTGCAGCGCCTCGAGAGCCATCACCAGGACCTCCAGCGACTCAGCAAAGATTACTGCATCATCGGTAAAATCAAGATCAGTGATCTTGGTGTTGCCGACGGATGCTCCACAATCACTTTGATCTACAACCTTGTCCAATACCCAGTCCATACAAGCGTTGGAAAGTGATGGGGCAAGAACGCACTCATGCCTCACTCCTGTATTAACAGGAAAGAAGCTAGAAACACCTGCCCCACACTTCACAGCACTCTCAGTGCTAGAGTACAGACCGGTTATCAAACCAATAGTCCTTGCAGGAATCCCGCGAAGTCGCAGAAGATCCCAGAGTGACTCACGATGCACTGAGTCAAACGCCTTCTTGAGATTAACATAGGCTGCAAGCATCCCCTGTCGAAACTCACGTCGGCGTTCCACCAGGACACGAAGCGCTAGGATACGGTCCGTTGTTGACTTACCAGGCGTGAACCCAGACTGCTGAGATCTCTGATGCTTCAGCAGATGACTGCGGATCCGTGTCAGCAATAGATGGGCAAGCACCTTGCCTGGCACGCTGAGCAGTGTAATACCGCGGTAATTGTTGCAATCCTGACGGTCCCTTTTCCCTTTCCAGATAGGGACAACCAGCCCCCTTTTCCAGTCAGAAGGAATGGTACCTGATTGCCACACGGCAGTCAGGACAGCATGCAACCCGCGGATCATGGCCTCACCCTCAGCTTTCAGGAGCTCCGCACTGATATTACAAACACCAGCTGCCTTTCCACCCCTCAACTTTGCTACAGCCTCTCTGACTTAAGAACATAAGAACATAAGAAAATAAGGAAGTTACAAGAGGCCGCGAGGCCTACACGTGGTAGTTCCTGTCACCTAACCCTACCTACATCCACCTTTCATCCCCATCCATGAACCTATCCAGCCCCCCTTTAAAGCTCCCTAATGACTCCGCACTAACTACCTTTCTACTGAGACTATTCCACTCATTCACCACCCTATTTGTGAACCAGT
>JACEEZ010001822.1:82500-112500 GCA_016584305.1 Chionoecetes opilio
GATGGCCGGAGCCACCACTCCGGGAGGCGGGTCACAAACCCCCGGCTAACATCCGGTACCCATTCACTGCTGGGTGGACAGAGGCTCGGGTTTTAAGAAGACCGCTCATCTCTTCGCTCTGCCCGGGGATTGAACCCTAGCCTTCTCGGTTGTGAGCCGAGCGTGCTACCAGTACACTACGGAGTGTGTGTGTGTGTGTATGTGTGTGTGCGTGTGTGTGTGCGTGTGTGTGTGTGTGTGTGTGTGTGTATGTATGTGTGCGTATGTGTGTGTGTGTAATAGGCAATAATAATGTCTCTAGATAATGAGATGAAACTCAAACTAGTTCATATAACTGATCAGACTCACGCGTTAATGATTCAGTAGTTACACATTTTTGACTCTGAATAACTAAGTGTTCAAGAGACAGGAACTTAACCGACATTTCCTGACTCATTTGAAATGAAATACAAAAACCGACATTCCAACATTTCCTGACTCGTTGAAGTTGAAGGTTCAGTGTAAAGAAAGACCGTGGTAATAACCTGAGAGTAATTAACGCCCTTTTACGCCCGCCCGCCCTGACCAGGCTGGGAGGGCGGGGGTCTGGGGGCGCAGCAGACGTGACCGCCCATCACCACCACCACCCACAGGTTACAGGGAGTTTCGTACACTGATTTTGAGTTATTTCGTACATACCTGGTCTCGAATCGTAACTCTAGTAATCAAGTTCAACTCTGAGCTGAATGTACGAAACGACTATGGGTTCATATAGACTACGAAATGACTGTTTGCTGTACTAATCTACTGGGGTACGAAACAACTTGTGTACGAACTGACTGCACCCCACCCCCACCACCGCCACACCAGCAGTCTCCCGCCGCCCACAAACCGCCCATCACCACCCACCTGTCGCAGTACAGCAGGCAGATCCACTCCTTGGGGCACTCGCAGCCGCTTGGAGACCAGCCGCCGCAGGAATTCTATGGAGTCCGTGGCCGCCACCCGTAGTTGGAAGTGGCTGCCGGTGGTCGGGGTGACGTGCACGCCCACCATTTGCAGGGCACGCCCGCACGCGCATCGATTGTCCTCCCCTAGCCCACTATCACCCCCACCGCTGCTGTTACCGCCGCCACCTCGCTCCATCACTATGCACTATAGCTATACATCCACAGACTAGTAAGGCATTTGACAAAGTACCACACGACCGACTCTTATATAAGGTTAGGGCTCATGGAATAGATGGGAAGGGTCTTCATTGGATCAGAGCTTGGCTAAGTAATAGGCAACAAAGGGTTACAATTAATGGTTCTAAATCTGAATGGGGACTGGTGACAAGTGGAGTTCCACAAGGGTCTGTTTTGGGTCCATTACTATTTTTGATTTACATCAACGACTTGGATAGTGGAATTAGCAGTGATATCAGCAAGTTTGCTGATGATACTAAGTTAGGTAGGATTATTGGATCACAGTCTGATGTAAACATATTGCAGGGAGACTTAGATAAACTTAACGAGTGGGCAGTCAGATGGCAGATGGAATTTAATATTGATAAGTGCATCCAGCTAACCATCACCGGCGGGCCGACGTAGGCCGTAGAGCGGCGAACGGCGGCCGCCGGCGGCAAATTTACCTCCGTCAGCCCTCCGGAGGCCCGCTGGTGTATTTTCAGACGGGATAATTTACTATGTTGAAAATTAATGTACAGAATTTCAAGAATTGAATATTTCTATGTGTAAACATTTTGAAACAACAGTTATATGATTATCTTGCTGTAGTATTACATCAGTAGTGACAAGCAGCGGCAACTTGACGTCAATCCTCCGGAGGCCCGCTGGGCGATGGTACGTATTTGTAAGTGGGAAATATTCATTTCATATTATATATATTAACTCAGTAATATACATAGTATCTCAATATCGGTACCATCCCTATTAGTAGGCCTGTTCAAACTTAAAAATTGTTATAAAAGTTTTTATAATAGTTTATAGAAATTATCATATCAGTTTATTTCAAATATTTCCAGCTTAATCAGGAACACCCAGAGATACATAGAAATAAAGATGAGATACGTACATAGGAGGGAGTTTACATGGAAAAAGGTTATCAGTTTGTCTGTGTGTGTAGCTAGTATCATATAAAAATAACACTTGATTAACCGCGGCGAAGATTATTACGGGATAACATTAAGGTCATATTTTCCCTTATTTCAATAACTTCCAGCATATTATCAACACATAACAATACTCAACGGTACACCTAATAAGGAATATGTAGATGATGGAGTTAACATATGAATAATATCATGATTTAGAATAGAATATTATTTGAAATCTTTTCCCAGCTATCAATGTACTAAACTGCCAGACGTACGATAGCCATTACAAAGGGTTAAAAACCCACAAAAGGCCTAAATTGTCACCCTTAACCAGTCGATAACATAATGAGAACTTAGTTATAACATGCTTTCGCTCCTTCAGTATATCGAAATAGACTGAATAATATAAATAATTGCAGTACGACACGTTTTTTTAGGAATTCCTTGACGGCGCCTGGCGCTGTGTCTGAGTGAAAATAATCAGTTACTTGGAAAACGTACGAGTGGGTGGATGTCGTTATGTTGTTCGCCGCAACCTATATCCTTCTACATGGCTGTTCACGCCGTTCAGTGTTCCACGTACACCAGCATGTAAACTCAATAACGAAAATGTTTTTGTACTTATGAAATAAACAATGTCTGTAGCAATTATGATCCTAGCAATCTACTTTTCATCGTATTACTGGATAACGACACAGGAATATTTCTGGTTAAATTTTCTAAGCATATTGTATTATATAGTAATGTTTTTATAAGTGTTGAACAGCCCATTAGTCTATTAATCGGCTAATGGGTTGTGCAACACCCCTTAAAACATTACTATATCTGCAATATACTTAGAAAGTATAACCGTAAATATTCCTCAATCAGTTAATATAACAGCGGCAAATGGTCATATGCCCTACGGCGGGCCGCTGGGAGCGGCCCGCCGGTGAGCCTCTGAGCAAATCCCCAGCGGCCCTACGTCGTACACTTCCGTCGGGCCGCCGGTAAGACATACGGAGGGCCTCCGGAGGCCCTCCGTCTTTGTGTTTGCTGGGCAGCGTTATAAATGTTGGTAGAAAAAACCCTGGTAATAGATACACCATAAGCAATGTATCGCTGAAAAAATCAGAAGGTGAAAGAGATCTTGGAGTGAGGGTGAGCCCAGACCTCCGACCTAGGAAACAATGTATTGAGGCCAGAAATAGAACTAATAGAGTATTAGGATTAATTACCAGAAGTGTTAAAAGTAGAAGTGCGAAAGTTAGTATAAAGCTTTATCTGGCTCTAGTCAGGCCTCACCTAGAATATATGCGGTTCAGTTTTGGTCTCCATATTACAGGATGGATGTCCTTGTTAGAAACAGTGCAGAGAAGGATGACCAAAATGATACAAGGGATGCGTAACTTTAGTTATGAGAGGAGATTGAAGTTATTAAAGTTACACTCACTCGAGAGACGCAGAGTAAGGGGCGATCTCATAGAAGTTTTTAAGTGGATAAAAGGATTTAATAAAGGAGAGGTAGGAAAAGTTCTTACGGCTTTTAACCAGGATAGAACAAGAAGTAACTGATTCAAGATGGAAAAGCGTAGATTTAGAAAGGAAATAGGGAAAAACTGGTTCACAAATAGGGTGGTGAATGAATGGAATGGTCTCAGTAGACAGGTAGTTAGTGCGGAGTCATTAGGGAGCTTTAAAGAGGAGCTGGATAGGTTCATGGATGGGGATGAAAGGTGGATGTAGGTAGTGTTAGGTGACAGGAACTACCACGTGTAGGCCCCGCGGCCTCTTGTAGCTTCCTTATTTTCTTATGTTCGTATGTTCAGACTAACAAGCTTAGAGGCCTACTCGCGAGGTATTTGCATCAAGAATCTTGAAAAACTTGGTCCATCTTGATTTGATTCTGTCCTCGCGCGCGCTTTGGAGCATGTTTTCGCACTTGATATGGTCCACATTCAACATTGCTCCAGAGGTGTTTTCAATATTCAAGTGCAACTTGAATAAAATGGCGTCTTCCTCCGCATCTTTACAACTCTCCCACTACGGACATTATCTCCCTCGAAATACAAGTACCGTGTAAGACTAGGACATTAAACAAATAGAAGGAAGTGTGTTAGGTGTGGCAGGAGAAGCACATATGTAGTAGATACCCCGGTAAACATTAGTGAAACATGAAATATCGGTACGCTATTAATCTGTGGCTTGGAGGTCCTCTTCGATATTTTAATTGTTCCATATGTGACTTGTTATGGAAGATGAGATGCTTAAAGAAGTTAAATGAAGTGAGTTAGGTGTCATAGATGAAGTACACTTAGGAAATGATGGCGTGAATATCACAGACACGAAATTAGAGCTCCATGTTATTTTGCGTTTTGCCAGGCTCTCAGTCGACAATGAAATTGTATGAAAGTGACTTTTTATGGGTGATGACGGCCTTAAATAAGGTGAATGAAGTGAGTTAGGTTCACAAGGAGAAACAGACATTGTGAACCCTATAACTGGAACTGTCCCCGCCGTAGGAGAGTGTTCCAATTTTTGGTAATTTGGCACTTGCAACCAATAAAGTAAGAGGTTGAAAGTACTCTTTTCCTATGTATTTTGATGCGTTAAGAATAATGGTCGCACTCAAAGTGGTTGGAAATGCATCATATTGCAGTTATCCCGTCTTTATCCCTGCTTTAGGTTAGGCTTCTCGACCAACACCCGGGTTAGGTTAGTGAACTAGCGGGGGGGGAGGGGGTCCGAGCGCCCGCTCCCTCCAGTTATGTCAGGTTAAATAACCAATGTCCATGTATTGTATTAAACTGCAGTTTTACCGCTGAGATTATTCGAGGAATAGGTAAGTAATTCCCGTAGACTTTATCGGTTATATATATATATATATTTCCAGGCTTATGTTATTCCGTAGAGTGTTTACCGGATACATCTTACGTTATCCACATAATATACTATCAGTACAAAACTAGTTGCCATTTTCCCCGCAAAAACCCTGCATCCCGACGGGTCCCCAGGTTTGTTATGCAGGGGGGGATAACTGCAAAATATGGCATTTCCGACGTTTTTAATGTGACCATCAGTCTTAACACATCATAATACATGGGAAAAGAGTAATTTTGACCTCATACTCAATTACTGGTTGAAAGTACAAATGTACCCAATTTTTCACGTCCGCGAATGTTTCTATTTTCGGCGGCAGTTCCAATTATTGATCTTGATATTACAGGACCCAATATTTACATGTAATCATCTTTTACGCGTGTTTCTGCATTTAGAGATTAAATACCATCAATAGCTTGTGTAGCGCCCCCCCTTTATAGGATTCTTACCTTGACGTTAATTCAAGAGGGCTCCACAATCCTGGCTATTATGCTGCCACCACCCACAATAAGTGGGAATTTTTTTTTTTAAGATTAAGAAAATATGTCAGTACTAATGGGTGTAAAAGATAACAACTCGTCATCTTTATCTTAGTATATTGTCACTTTACTGGTTCACCAGTAATTACTTCCCAACTCCTTCTTAACCTAAATCATTGAGCTATCTCTCAATTTAACCGAAAGTATACTTAATGCTAACAACATCGACACGACGCGATTATCAGCTCGTGCTCACAAACGTAATCCTATAACTCCTTCATAACCTAAGTCATTAAATCCTCCTACCACTTAAAAATATGCTTAATGCTAACAAAACCGACACGACGCGATTATCAGCTCGTGCTCACGAACGTAATCCTATAATTCCTTAATTATAAGTCATTAACTAAAGTTCCCGTCACTGATTTGCTGAGTCAAGTATCAATGCCCACACACTCCAGCTATAAGACTAATCCTTAGCTGTATCCCTGGTGTTCAAACAGAGGCGTTAACAGGTGTTCCCCCACTGCTCATCCAGCCGTCTTTCCACTGCTACCTTGAACCTTTATCCAGCCGTTCATCCAGCCGTCTTTCCACAGCTACCTTGAACCCTATGAATAACAACTTCCATTAGTTCTCATGTTATCACAGATAATCAATGAATCTCATCTACTACATCTCTACCAACACCTTTTCCCTGCACGTACCTTATCCAAGGGTGAAAACCACACCTCCCCGCACGTCTCTCCACTATGACACGTGGACCTCTAATGACAACTAATATGGCCACTCGCCCTCCTTCTTGCTTAGCCAGCTGACGTCGCCAGCTACCGTCGGTACAAAAATATATCACAATATATTTTTATATAGTGATTCAGAACTGAGGAGTGGAGGAAAATCACTCATTTCATTACTCGACATTTATATATTACTTTACCCCCTCCCACTCAACGTAAACTCTTCGTCAGTCATGAGTCAAAAGTTTTAACCCATTTTCCCGCGTTACACTTGCAATGCTTAATAGTAAGGTAAGGTTAGGTTAGGTGACAAATGTCAAGGTTAGGTTAGTGCATGAATGAATAGTTATCCCTATTTTTATGAGACATAACACTTGAATACTTCTCGCCAATCAGGGAGTACGATGGGCGGCAAGATCGCAGACCAATCAGCTTTATCCGTAACAGGCAATGGATCTCCCGGATCCCCATAGAGCAGATTGGCCTGTGACCCAAATTCCCCTGAAGATGCCCACGGGCCAAAACTAATTCGGAATAGAGTACTTTTTTCTTAGGCCATGTTTCCCTTTATCCTCCGCTATGATTCCACTGCGACACAAGTGCCTCCCCAACCTCATTCACTTATTTATGTGTGCAGTCCTTCCCTAAGATGAGTTACTTCCTCCTCAGGGAACTTGGGAATGGTAACTTTATAAAGTAAACACTGTTATCATGGGCAAACACTGGAAATCCTATCAATGTAAGTAAACTTATTTTTACTGTCACATATGGTCATCAAAATGTCTCATCATGAACGCCGTGGGTTATTATAATGGACGAGAACTGCGCGGTCGCTACCGCCGTCAGCACAAACCTTACAGGCCTTACAGCTTACTTTTTCTCTATTATTTTCGGCTCCGTATATTGTGCAGTAGTTATTCACTTCTGGAAACAAAAAATAGAACTTATTTTTATATAATAATTGCTGAGTTAGGTTACGTTTAGTTTTGGTTTGGTTATGTTAAGGTTTGGTTTAGGTTATATTAGGCTTAGGTTTGTTTTGGGTTAGGTTTTGGTGAGCTATTTAGGTTAATAAACTAATTTGATGGTGCAGGATTGCCTGGGTGGTTGGCGCCGCCAACTTCTGCGGAATATTTCCCATTAAAATACCTCCATCAGAAAAAGCACTACTTTTAGGCAAGGAAAAACTAGTCAGTGTCTCATTAAATTAAAGCGCAGTCCTCATCCATTTTTACCACGCCATGTGCTGCCATATGGTAGTGTCTCTACCGAAATACATACATAGAAATGCGTCTTTCAGTATCTCTTTATATATTTCGGTATGTTTTCTGGGTTATTTCGGTATTAGAGACCACTGCCATGCTGAAGTCTTATCAGCTGGATGAGGGAAAAGCGTTTGTTTACATATGGCGCCGGACAAAAGGCTTCCGCTGGGTGACTCCCAACTCAAGTTCAAGTTTTAGATCGTACTCGCGACACTCAAAATTGGACCAAAATGATTTCTTCATACCAACATCGTTTTGGTATGAAATACCTCGCGAGTAGGCCCCTCTTATAGACAGACAAAGTTGGATGGGTACTCCTGCGCGCGGCGTACTCTCCCCGCACCGGTCCAGCCCAGACTGTCGCGAGAAGGGAATGGAGGTCGCCACTCGCCGGACGCCGATTCGCCCCGCTGCCAGGGTTTAAGGTGCCAATGACTGGGAACCACAACACATTTTTGCACATTGACGGCTTCAAATACAAAAAATGTTTTGGCACATTTTGCACATTTGCCCCACGGCTTGTTTTTATACATCAGTCACGTTGTGCTGTCAATATCCTGGTGAGGTTTCATTTGTGCCTATAGCGCCTGTAGGCAGTGGTGACCCAGGGCTCGGATGGTAGGCTCTGGAGGGAGGGTTCTGATGGTTGGTCCTCGCCCGTTGGTGGCGCAGGCAGGTTTCTTATAGTGACGCCTGTGAGGCTCATGCCGCCCCCCTGTGCCCTCCGATGCACTCACAGTGAGTTTGGTGAGTGTATGCGTGGTGTCTCCATGAGGGGTGTGTGAGGGGATAGCAACACACTGGACACACTCCGCCACACATCCAGCCAGCGAGCATGGCAAGTGAGGCTGCTGGTGATTTTTCAGATTTCATATTTTTTTATATTATTTTTCTATATACATCTCGTACAATTCCATGTTGATATACGCGATTACCGGGCTGCTTCTTGGAGGAAAAAGGTGGTTAATAGGCAGCCGGCATCTCGGCCCGTGGATCAAGGGTACGTTCAGGGCGCTGTGACTGGACTTCCCTCTGGCTTTCGTCTTGTCTCAAATTGTTGTTTCCGTTCAAGACCGTGTGCCTGAAGAAAAGTGTGTATAACATAAATACTATACGCATATATATTGTAATGGATTGATTTAATGCCAAAAAGGGGTAAATGTGCTAGACATCAGAGGTCATATGCAGACTTGGAGTAATTGTAATTGTAATTTAATTGAAATGTAATTAACCCTTTCACGTACAAATGACGTCTTTGAGCGTCATCCAAAAATAATAATTTAAAATATTTATTAAAAATCTTAAAAAGCGCACGGTTGACGTGAGATTCACTTGACCGTTGGAGCGAATTACAATATATTATATTAAAATATATTTTTTATAATATAATATTGTATAATATTACATTATACAATATATTTATTAAAAAAAAAACCTTTACGCTATCTTTCACTTCGTTGTATGGCTTTATTTTTGAGCGAATTACAATATATTATACTTCATTGGAAAGGAAATTTATTCAGCTATGTCATGGAATGTAGAAAAATCTTCTATGATAAGTTGATTTTTGGCATATTATTTTTTTGCCGCAAGGTGTTATTTTTTTTTTTTTCACTTCTAACTCGAGGTTTTGTAAGTTATTTTCACGCTAGCGTATTTTTTTTTAACATTGTATGATATAGGAAATGATCTTAGCTTAAAAACGAAACATAATTGAACTCGATACCTTTGATAGTTTAGTTTCTAGACGCGGTGGAAGTACAACTATTTTCCCGCGCGTGACATTTCAGGTGACAATGGTTTACGCGGAACAACAAAAAGTGAATGACAATGGGGACGTGAAAGGGTTAATTACACATTTTTTGGACAATTGTAATTGCATATTTTAATTTACAATTAATTGTAATTGTATGTTTTAATTTACAAGTAATTGTAATTGTAATTGTAATTGTAATTGAGCTTTAAAATCATAAAGTAATTGTATTTGTAATTGTAATTGACTTTAGAAGCATAACAATTACAATTACATCATATAAAATTCAGAGCTGGGCGGAGCGCAAACGAAAGCGCAAATGCGCAAAAGCACAATTTGCGCTCCATATAAAATATTTGCGCTTTGCGCTTTTTTCGAAAATTTACGCTTTTGGAGTTTGCCCTCTCAATATTTTGTAAGTCCGCAAATGTGCAAACTTAGCAGAAAAACTTTGCCGAGAAACTCAAATGACATAAAATCAAAATATTTAAAGATACGTCATATATAGCATTTATATTGAAGTTTACTTTTTCTTTAAAAAACGCTGCAGAAAACGTGGGACGAGGAAGTGGAGTGGAACTTGCAGTGGAAGTGGAAGTGGACGAGGAACTGGAGAAGAACTTGCACTCCTGGACCCAGCTGGACGTCCAGGATAACGTGCCTCTGTCACCTGACATGTTTCCCATGGATCACAGGCAGATCTGGGTGGACCTGTTCATCAGGTACAACACTCCAGTGCCCTCCTCAGCGGCGGTAGAGCGGCTGTTCAGCATGGGCTCAGACGTCATGAGGCCGAAGCGATCGAGTCTGACGGCCAAGAACTTGGAGAAGCTGCTGTTCCTCAAGGGTAACATGAACCTCCTCAAGGGTCGGTGGGAGCTGGAGGACAGTGACGAGGAGGACTAATATTAGTATTGTGTATTTTCATTTTTCAACTATTTTGTGTTGTTTTGACAGTATTATCTTATTTTTTATATAAACTTGTGTTCAATAAATGCTTCTAATACTGTAAACATTCAATCTTTTAATCATTTATACACTTTATATTAATTTAACATAGATTTTTTCAGTTTGCAGACTAAAAAATGAGGTTTGTGCTTTAACTTTTATGTTTGCGCTTGAATTTTTTTTATTTGCGGTGTAGTTTTTTTTTTTCGCTAGAAATTTGCGCTTTTGCACTTGCGCTCCGCCTTTTTCGAGAATTTTGCGCTTTGCGGACTCGATCGCAAAAATTTGCGCTTTGCGGACTAAGGAAAAAAATTTGCGCGCCCGGCTCTGATAAAATTACAAATATTATGTTGATTTACTGAAATGAGAGAGAGAGAGAGAGAGAGAGAGAGAGAGAGAGAGAGAGAGAGAGAGAGAGAGAGAGAGAGAAGAGAGAGAGAGAGAGAGGATAGGCTATAACCGAGGCCACCGTGAGAGAAGGCCTGATAGATCGCCCGTGACGTCACACAATCTAGATCCCACCCGCTCCGCTCCCCGTACAAGTTTACCTACCTAATATATGTTTATCAGTATAAAAGATATACTGTTATCTTCGGAAATGTTTGTTCTATAATATTATCAAATTAAAACGTAAAACACATTAAGAAATGCCATTATAAGACTTTCAAGAAATATCCATTAACTTAAACTCTTCGCCAAGTTATATTTTGCGAGAAAACTTTTTACATGGAGAATATCAATAGAAGCGGAATTGCATTAGCTTTCCATTGATATATTTTGTTTTCTGATAAATTAATTAGAACCATGCATAAATTAGCGTTAACTAAATAAATAACATAAATCTGTAAAAAATTTCAGATTTCATGGTTATTTATTTAGTTAACGCTAATTTATGCATGCTGCTAATTCATTTATCACTAAACGAAATATGTCAATGAAAAGCTAATTAAATTCCGCTTCTATTGACATATATAGATGTATACAGATATATATATATTATATATATATATATATATATATAATAATACATGAGAGAGAGAGAGAGAGAGAGAGAGAGAGAGAGAGAGAGAGAGAGAGAGAGATTTAAAAAATCAACAAATAGTAGTTTATACTATGAAAAATGTAATTGAAGTATGTAATTGAACACTAGCTTTGCTGTAATTGTAATTTGGAAACATTAGAATAGAGTAATTGTAATTAACATTTTTTCCCTTCCTTGTAATTGTAACTGAGTAGTTGGATAAATCATCCTAATTGTAATTGTAATTGACCCAAACCAATGTAATTTTACTCCAAGCCTGGTCTTATGGCACTATGGCAAAGCATAAAAAAAAGGGGAGGGATTACATAGAGAGAAAGATATATATTGTGAATTCGTCATGCTTTTCGATCAATGAAATCATGAAGAACTTCCCATAATCCGCTGCAGAGCAAGGAGGAAACAAAAAAATTAAGGATGATTGTGGTGGGTGTCATAATGGCGTTTATTGGTTTCATTATTGCACGTGTGAAGCCATGAGCCCTGCCCGCTATTACCTCGAGTGCGGCTACGGATTGGTGACTCACGGAATACATGTGAGGTATTGGGTGAACAGTTAATACAGTATATCTTACAAAATTACCTAATGGGAGATAGACAACTATATTACAGTAGCTTCTATCGATGTCATTATGTGCTAGCTTTGAGAATAATAAACTATTGAGTGGGACATAATTCTCAGTATGAGTATATGTGCCATGCAATGAGTGTAATTAGGGCACAACATTCAGTCCTGTAACAACTGACTATAAAACACAACCTGAGCACAACGCCAACACTGTCTTTTCAATGTAACACAAGTAATACAACCATTATAGTGAGTTTTACATCACAGGTATTCTTCCTCTTCACCAGGTAATACAAAATTGTTCAGCTCTGTTGGCCTTATCAAAACAACAGTAGATTACAATTGGTGTCTCTGCTGTGAGGGTTAGGAGACAGGAAGGGCTTCATCCGGGGGCAGCCTTCCCTTCCCTCGTGAAATACTGGGCAAGGAAGCTGTGGTGAGAAGCTGTACCTCTTGTTTCACTCTATCAGTATCAGGTGTAGCTACATACATATACACGCAGCACGTTAGGTAGCGAACATGGCGAACCCTTCAACCCCCCCCACCTCTTCCAAACGCACGGGATTGGCTGAGGTGTTTGGTGTTGGGTGTGAATGCCTTACTCTAAGTTTCACCGTAAAGCCCCAACACCCAACACCTCAGCCAATCCCGTGGCGTTCGGAAGGGGGGTGAAGGGGCCCATTTTTGCCAACTTAACGTGCGGCGAGTATAGTTACATATTATAGGTAATAGGGACTATAGCACCTATAGTGAGGCAGCTTAGGTAGTTGATGGGGACATGCCGGATAAAAGCACCACATTTTGTCCAGGTATTCCTCAGAATCCAAGCTTCAATTCTAGAACCGGCGCCAAGCGATCCGAACATTTTTTTAAAACACAATCTTTATTTTTTTTATTTTTTTTTATTTAACATTTTGTGCCTATAGCGCCTGTAGGCAATAGTGACCCAGGGCTCGGTAGTTAAGCCCCGGAGGTTCACTTGAGGGCTGTGATGGTTGGCCCTCGTCCGTGGTGGCGCAGGCAGGATTTTTATAGTGACGCCTGTGATTAGAGGCTCATGCCGCCCCCCTGTGTCATCCGATGCACTCGCAATCGAAGGTAGAGTTAATGGGCAGGGCATGTGGGTGTTCTTAGGCCACTCGACGGTGCAGAAAGATTTTGGTTTTCTTCGGGGATCGAACTCGGGTCACCGAGAACGCCACTGAGAGACGGCTAACCACTGCTACCGCCCTCACGATAGGATAGCCTGCATAATAGAATTTTTTTTTTTTAAATTTAATTAAATGCATATTACACCGCCGTTTCTGGATGCAAGAATTCTCGACGGTGTTGCTGTGGTGTATCTGCTTCCTCATACTAATGTCACCACATTCAATGCTAATGGCGTTTGCATCCCCCACATCCTGAAGCTACTTGAATCCTGCAGAAGAGTCGATGTGGTCTGGGACAGCTACATTGCCAGCAGTATCAAGGAGTCAACTAGAGAGAAAAGGGGAAAAGGTGTGCGGAGAAAGGTCGGCGGTCCAACCAAGGTGCCCAGCAACTGGCCTGACTTCCTCCGGGATTCCACAAACAAGGAGGAGCTTTTCCAGTTCCTTTCAGACAAAGTCGGCTCCAATGACTGGCCAGACGGAAAGGAGGTCTTCATAACATCAGGCACAGATGTGATCAGCAGAGGTTCCGACCACTCCATGCCACGATGTGACCATGAAGAGGCCGATACAAGGATTGTCGTTCACCTGAAAGATGCGCTGGGACAAGGGATGCACCACCTGTTTGGTTACGCACTGTCGACACAGACGTCGTTGTCATACTGATAGGAAAGTATCATTCCCTGACCAGCCAGCATCAGATGGCAGCCATCTGGGTAGCCTTTGGAACTGGAAAGAACTTCATGTACCTGGATATCAATGCCATATGCTATGCTCTGGGAAAAGATAGGTCAACGGCACTGCCTATGTTCCACAGCTTCACGGGCTGCGACACAACTTCCGCTTTCTTTGGCAAAGGGAAGAAATCGGTATGGGAGGCTTGGAATGCCTACGTGGAGGTGACGGAAGCCTTCAACAACCTCATGAATCACCCTTACATGACTGTGACAGTGAACTGCAAGGAATTCCAGTTGCTCGAGCGCTTCACCGTGATCATTTTACAATAAGAAGAGCAACTTGGACTCTGTGAACGAGGCACGTAGGGAACTCTTCTCCCAGAAAAACAGGACAATGGAGAACATTCCCCCAACGCAAGAAGCCCTTCTGCAGCACACACTGCGCGCAGTCTACCAAGCTGGAATCTGGGCAACCAGTGATCATTGTGAAGCAGAAGCCTCCAACCTCAGAGGGCTTTGGATGGAACTAGAGAGTGCAACGAAGACCTGGGCTCCTGTGTGCTCCAACCTGACTGATCAAGTGGTTGCAAAAAGCGCCATGTGCACGTGTGGAGGACGATGCTCATGCAAGAAGGCGCGGTGGGAAGTGCACATAACTTTGCAGCTGCCGATGTGAGAAGTAGCTTAGCCGGCTTAGTGTGAAATGTAGTAATTGAATTTTGTGCAGAGAAGGGATTTAAGACATTAACACTGCATGTTTCCATGTTTTAATATCAGTTGTTAGCAGATTCCTCCATTAAAACCTTTGAACTGACCTTCATGCTTTGCTCTCCTACTTAATTGTGTACTAAGTATGATTATTTCATGTGATTGAATTATAAACACCCCTAATGGGCCAAATAATGAGCAACCATACTCAGAAAATACCTTAAAACAAGAAACATGGCAATTTTGCACCATGTTGGGTAAATATACGCACGGTCTGAAAGAGTTACATTTTTCTTGATTTTCGTATGTGTTAAATTTCTCACATTACAAAAATGTATCGTAGAAGCATAAGAGTGGTCGTATCGCTTGGCGCCGGTTATAGAATCAGAGCTGGGACCCTGAAGATTGCCTGATCAAAATTTGGTGCGTTTATCCGGCATGTCCCCATCCCTTTGAAATTCGGTGCTAAGCTGCCTCACTATATGGCACGTCAACATTCAACCGTTACCAGTTACCTCTGTTGAGATTCATTGCACTCTTGAAAATATATATCTATAAAATATACTTTCTTAAAAAAATATAAAATGCTAAAATTCTCATATTCATAGACTTTTCAAATATTTGTATTTATAACAACTCTGGAGATAAGATGAAAATGCTGAACTTATGAGTTACTATTACCGTAGATACTATTTGCTATAGTATATTAAATTAGAATAAAATCATTTGTGTGGATAGCATAACTAAATAAAAAGGGACTGCATCATGAAATATCTTGCTGTTGAAATGAAAATAAATACTATTCATTAAATACAAAATGAAAACAGCCTCTCATGACTACATCCCATCTCACTCACACCACAACCAGTCGCTGTCACAATTGTTCACACCATTACATTGCACGTGGGTCAGGCAGCCTTTCTTTCATTCACCATCAAATTTCGAGAACTATACTTTTTTCAGAATCTGCACACGTTACTGGTATTGATTAATTGATTTAATGCCAAAAAAGGGGGAAATGTGCCAGACATCAGAGGTCATATGGCACTATGGCAAAGCATAAAAAGGGGAGGGATAATAGAAAAATAGTGAAATGATGAGGAAGGGGGAAAGAACGGGATGTTACAGCAGGATGGTTAGATCAGATGCAGGATGTGGATTTATTGGAGGAAAGAGGTTAAATTTTCCAGGGAGAAGTTACTGGGAGCAAACAGATCAACTAAAGAATTGCATATAACACAAATCAACATAATTAAATGCATTCATGTTTCTAGTTGAGCACCATTAAAGGAAGCATACTTATACATGACACAACTATCGCTCCTGACTACACACACAGCTTAGAAGAACAATAGAATTATGGACCAATAATACTCCACAAACTAAAATCAAATGATAAAAGTAATATCAAAGCATGATACTATTCAAGGGCTGAGTATACTGCAATATCTCAATTTCGCAAGCCCATGATGTGAGTTATTGCTGAATCACATTACATAGTTGAAGTCTATCTCTCTATGGCTCTGGTGCCTCGTTCCCTTTTGATTGATTGATTTAATGCCAAAAAGGGGGAAATGTGCCAGACATCAGAGGTCATACATATGGCATTATGGCAAAGCATAACAAAGGAGGGGTTAGAGAGAAAGAGTGAAACTGTGAGGGATGGGGAAAGGAACGGATTGTTACAGCAGGATACTTTTTTTGTTCCCCTTTGAAACACCCGTTAAGGGAGTGACTACAACATAATTTAATTTAATAAAAGTAAGGGTAAGTGAATAAAAGTAAGAGTAAAAGGGGGAAATGTGCCAGACATCAGAGGTCATATGGCACTATGGCAAAGCATAATAAAGGGGAGGGGTTATAGAGAAGAGTGAAACGGTGAGGGAAGGGGAAAGGAACGGAACGTTACAGCAGGATGGTTAGATCAGATGAAGAATATGTTGTTGTTGACGGTAGGAGATCAGAAATTGGGAATTGGGACAAGGGGGTGAGTAAGGAAAGTTTCTTGGAGGCTACAACAGATGGGCCTCCTCTTCCCCCTATCTAAACAATGCCTCATCACCTGTCTGTAACCGGTGAAGCGTAAGTCTTAGTGTGTTCTTTGAGGTCCACCATCCTGATAAATTCCTCCTGAAAATGCTGGCACTATATAATCCATCAAATGACTCAAGAGGCTCTCCCAAGAATTAATATAAAATCATTAGGATACACAACCTATAAACAACACTTGAGTAACTCTCCCGTTCTAAGTCCATCTAATTATATTTACCATTCCCGTTACGAATGCCTGCATCTGTAATTTATTACAACATTAATGCATTCAAACCCAATTCACAGTTTTCCAATTGTAATGCTCCCAGGCCCACCATTCAGACACAACACACATCCATCTTAATCTCTATGTGTTTGGGCCTTCTGGTATCCTCATCTATCACTAGCCGGCCACCAGTAATCACCACTCAGCCACACAACACCTGGCTGCAATGTCTCCCTGAAGGCGCTTGGCACAAAAGTTCTCGTGTGACTCCCTGCCACCCTCACCGACTCCCCAGATCATGTATGACAACTCTGCAATTCGGCCTGTGCATAACACTACTGGTTAACTAACATACACACACACACACATGGCTCCAAGCCTGAGAGATTTAACATATGAAAAAAAACTTTCAAGACTAAAACTCCCAACACTTGAGAAAAGAAGAGAAAGGGGAGATTTTATAGCAGTGTACAGAGCATCAATGGGTCTGGAAAAAATTGATAGAAATGATCTGTTTGTGTGGGACGACAGAAGTACAAGAGGTCATGAGAAGAAATTGAAAAGGACAACATGCAAGAGGGATATAAAAAAATACAGCTTCCCGTATAGAAGCATAGAAGCCTGGAACAACCTTGATGCAAGTGATTAATGCAAGAAGTATTCAGGACTTCAAAGGCAAACTGGATAATAGTAGATTTGGAGACGGGACAGTACGAGCATAGCTCTTTTCCTGTATGTTACAACTAGGTAAATACAGGGAGGTCCCGTTATACGAGCATTCGGTATACGAGAATCCGATGATACGAGATGTGTAAATTAGGGTCTATTTTCAATATACGAGATCGAAAATCCAATGCTACGACATTCAAACTGGGGTGAGTAAAATTACCAAGTTATTTACTAAAGTAAATTAAAAGTTATTTACTAAAATTATAAAGTAATTTACTGACTATATGATTTTACCTAAGGTTGTACAATAATCAATCTAAAAATATGATAATTCTGGTGGCTCAGTACGACACTGTGGCCTACAAAAATTCACATCCCTGTTGGCAACACTGCAGGCGGACAACAACACGCGCTTACCAACCTATCGCGAGCCTTGTTTTAGCGTGAAAATACGTCAAAATGCACGACGAAGTCATAGACGAGGTGAGTGAGAGGTGCAGGAAGATGTGCCGCGTGTGTGTGGGTGTGTGGGGAGGGCGGGGAGGGTGTGAGAGGTGGAAATAGCCAGCTCTCGTGTCTCAGTTGGGGAAAACGTGAGGAAAAGTGAACGATGGACTGAACGCTGTACAAAGATTCAGATGCACAGAAACGAGTTTGTGGGCAGTGGAAGAGGTCTGCGCACCCTTCCCTTGTCCCTTACCTACCCTACCTTCTCGAGTCTAGTGTATCACGCGGCGTCCCCAAGAGTACATACAACGTCTTTGTTGCTTGTATGTATTGTGCCTTGTGAGTCGATTTTAGTGATTTGCTGGTTTACTTATGTGCTTATTGTGACTTATTTGTGCTCTGTCCTACTGTGCTGTCACACTCTTAATTCACTGTGTTTTGTGTGGTGGTGTGGTGGTGCGGTGGTTGGGAATATAGAGCCCTATATTTGAGAGTTTGAGAGTTTGTTGTGTTTGCTATAGTATATTTTAGCTTGAAAAACATGTCTTTTTTTTTCTTTTCTTTTTTTCTTTTAATTAATGGGGTCCTGGAACCAAACCTATATTTTACCATTAGTTATGTGTTTCGTTATACGAGATTTCGCTTTACGAGTATGCCAGGTGGAACCTAACTGCTCGTATCTTCGGGACCTCCCTGTACACACATTAATCTTCACCAGATCATAACAGGTATAATATCATAATAATAAAATCTCAGATCAGATCATCATATATACTAAGATGAGATGGCTAATGTTAAGTATGGTAAAGTTATTAATAAATCAACTTTTCAAGATCAACCTTTTGAAATGCAGGTTCCACGCGTAGAAATATCCTTCGCCACCTGAGGACAGTTTGCAAAGTACCCACCATGGCTGTGGGTGCCTTGTCCGTCATGGGTTTGATGTACAGTACATAAGTCCTTCCTCATGACCTCAGCCTGCACATTCTCTGGTCGACCATATGTTACTATTTTCATATTTACTTAAACATAAATCTCATCACACCATCTCATTATAAAGTTAAGTTAAATCAATTCAATACATAATTATGCACATTTGTCATAAAACATAACCAACTTTTTTCGAAAGTATAGCAAACTTTTGTTAGATTTTTTTTGTATATGTACCTCAGGCTGCATATGATTCACAGCCATGTCTATTTTTCAGAAACCCGAAACAGAAAAAAAATCCTGCTTGGACAGCCATGAGAGTTGGCCTATATCTTTGGGATGAGGAATGTCTTCTGAAAGGTGCTTTCATAATAACATGCCTGCTTGGACTTCCCAACAAATTCGTCTTCGTCACTCTTGAAGACAATCTGGTGGATGAGGCGCGAGACTCCCTCCAGCACCTGGGTGATGTTTTCCCCCTGGTTCTCCTCCAGCAGGGAACACACCGTGTCCACAAACACAGAGCCTGAAGGAGAGACAGAACATAAGAACATAAGAAAATAAGGAAGCTACAAGAGGCTGCGAGACCTACACGAGGTAGTTCCTGTAATAGAGAGGGAGGAATTAATGTAGTTTGTCCTGCATAAAATGACAATGAGTTACCTCTAGACTCCGTGTTCATCATACAGCAGACAAGTTGCAGGTAAACAAAATTAAGTCAGCAATTCATGAGTAGCTCTGACACATGAAGATTAACACACACACACAAGAAATATAGCTTCCAATACAGATCTATTGAACTGTGGCATAACCTGGATAAAGAAAGATATGATTTGTCTGGAGAATCATGGTAGCTACATGCTAAGAATATTCAGGATTTCAAAGTCAAGCAGAGTAATGGTAGTTAAGGAGAGGACACACAGCCACATGGATTTACACCATGGATTTCCTTGCATGTATGCATTCAGATGAAAACTGACAAATAATTGAAACATGTATAGGCCCCCTAAGAGTAGAATAGATGCTGGAAGTGTGAGTAGACCCTGTTAAATGGGAAAGTAGAGTGCTGGAGTATGAGAATAAGAGGGATTATAAGAGTGAGAGGATTAGAAAATGTGAGAATGAGGTGCATGAACAGGAGTAAATGGAGATTTCTGCCATGGTCACCCCTTAGAGGGAATACAAAGGAACAGGCATCAGTGCAGACCAGACTAGACTAGAGTAACACATCATCTTATACTCCCTACCTTCATCCTTGAGCCTGAAGGAGATGTTGCAGGGCAGGGTGGCATAGGCAACCAGGCGGTCCATCTGGTAGTAGATCCTGCTGATGTCTTGGCAGTACTCCGGCACACGCATGCCCACAAAGCCCTTGTTGCCGAACGGACCGTCTGGGCTTGCCCCTGTTCCTCCTGCAATGTGATGTATGCAGGTTGGTCCTGAGTTCATACAATGTAGATATTTTGAGTCACTGACACGTCTCTGATTCCCTTCATTCATCTAAAAGAGTTGTCCATTGTCATCCTGTTTACAATCCACGTCAAATGTAAATCCTTCACAAGAGAAAAAAAAGGTATGGTATGTATGTCTCTGTCACCCAAATTGTCAAGTTAATTTGTAGTAAAGCTTTGGATAAAATAAATTAATGCCTGGCTTTGAAGAATATAGGATCTCACACATTGGAGACCCCTACTACTACTATGATGAAGCAGCCTCCTTCTCAACATGCATGGAAGAGTACCTAAGGCCCGTACCATGAGTCATGATGAAGATCGAGCGACGAACGACGAACGACTGAGGAAGGGTACCATAAAAGGGATATTTTTAGGAACGAAGAGCAGCGACGACAGTCGGCACGAAGACATGGGGTACCCGTGTCTTCGTGCCGACCTTCGACCGTCGTCGCTGCTCTTCGTTCCTAAAATTATCCCTTTTATGGTACCCTTCCTCAGTCGTTCGTCGTTCGTCGTTCGACCTTCATCATGACTCTTGGTACGGGCCTAAGTCTCCCCATCTCACCTGCTTCATCGGCACAAATGGGTTTGTTTCCTCGACACGTGGCCATGAAGAAAATCTTGGGTTTCTTGCTGAAGTTGTTAAAGATGGAAAAGTCATCGATAAATTTTTCTCTGTTAATATTCTCTTCTTCGGAAAGTACGAGATTAGTTTCGTCTCCGTGGGACACAAACCAAATGACTAGAGAGTCGTATAATCTATACTTTGTTTTTATCAGTTCTTTCTTGTATCTGTCTAAGGTTTCGCGGGTTGGATTCCTCTCAATCATCAGAGTAAACTTAAAGAGATCTTCAAACACGCTCTTTATCTTCACAATTTCACTGTCGGCGCCTTCCCTGTCCTTGGTGACACAGAACACAATACACAACCCAGCCGGCCGACACTCTTCGGGGTAACACTTCAACTTTGCGATGGCCATAGACAGATTCTCATCCATTCCGTACTTCCCTTGCAGTTCTTCAAAAATATCTCTAAGTTTGTCCGTGTAAATACGGTTGAGCAAATTCCGTTCCTCCATTTCCCTTATTATATAGAAAAACAAGGCTTCTTTTACCCCATCAAACTTAAGTTTGTCTTGTACAATCATGTCTGAATCCATGTACAGTCCAAGTTTGTCTCGGTATCTATGGATAAACAGACAAAACAATCTATAAACAAGATCTGCCGTCAGGTTATCACAGATGTGGTTCATGAGTAGATTTTCTGCATATATAAAAAAGTTGCCTTCTTTTTCATTGTCATTTAATTCCATTTTCTTCTGAACTTTCTTGATTTTGACACTTAAAGCCTGGTTGTACTCAATGCCCAGGTGGCGACACCCTTCCGCCAAGATCAACAAATCCTCGTCCGGCTTCCGGACGCTGTGGCTGGCGGCCTCGGCCTCGGCCAAGATGACAATATCATACCCGAGCAATTTCTTGGCTCGTGCCTGGAGCAGCTCGGTAATTCTTTGAAAACCATATTCCCTTGACATGAGTATGGCCTGAAAAGTCTCCTTGGCCTGCCGAGCCGCTGCTGCATTCTTCTCTTTATACACTGGGTTGGTTCCTGTCTCCTTGTCTCCGTTGTCCAACAGGAAAAGCAGCTTCACCAACTTAGCCAGCGGCACATCCTCCAAGTCCAGGACCTTCACATCATCGCCATCTGTAAAGGAAAGATATATATGGATGAATAACTAATATCCTGCAACAGTAATATATTTCTTATCTGCTGTGGTTACAATTTGTGAAAGCTACATTATCATATCAATAAGATAACAAAATACCAATCAATGGCCCAGACATCCTGTGCACCATTTGGGATAAGTGATGCAATCATTGATCACATGAATATTTTGTGAACTAAGCTGGTATCAATATTTCTGTTCAAAATGTTAATGTACAAGCTACCTTGATGAATCCCTCCAGGAGCCCGACAAGTTGCTACAGGAATACAAATAAAATCTTCTTACTCTTTTACCAATGTACTTTTTATCAATGATTCTATAGGGCTTACTCATGCACAAATATGCTTTCCTCAATGCCAACATTTTCATGTCATAACACAAGTCTCATTGTTGTGATACAAACAAATTATGATGAAACAACTAAAAAGGAGAACAAAATTATAATCCAGTTCTGACAAGTTTCTCAAAGTACAAATTAAGGTATTCTCCTGAGACTAGAAACTGTGAAATGATCCATGAACACCACTTTGAATGATAACAATGTAGCTATACAAGCATTGTATATGCATTCAAACTGGTACTTACATCCCAAGGGTGACACTCTATCAACAATCCCTGTTAGTAAGAACACACACAGCTAGAATCACATGATAGCAGGTGTTAAGAAAGTTGCTGATGGAAAGACAAGATATTTCAATAAAAACAAGATTAAAGACAGTTTTATGAATTTGAGTGGTACAAAACATGGATAAAATCATCACACAAAATTAATCAAATATTGGTGTGATGTGCCTTGAGTGTGTTCATGACCAAGAGGTTCACACACAAGCTGTAGTTGCGAGGGTGAAAGATAGCAGGATATTTGTAAGATATACACAAATATCATACAAAACTGTGTACGTACAGTGCTGAGACATGTTCATCATTAAAGGATATTTTAGAATAGTGATGCCAATGTGTGGATAAGATGGTCACTGTAATAATGATAAAAATGTACAAGACAAAAGTGGCATTAAGGGGAGGGTGTTTGATGCCTTTAGTGACTCCTCAACCATCGACCTTCAGTCTTTCCCACAGCCTCAGTGACAGAGGTCTTGCCATCACCACGCATGTCACACTACCATTACCACATTTCATTATTATATCTATACCTTAGTCCTGCCACGCAACCTCCTTTCCTCCCTCCTACTTCCTCTCCTACTCTAGTAAACCTCCTTTCTACTCCCTCCAGGGGATTAATAATAATTAATGCCAGCAATGATTCTTCTGGTTCTTGTGGCACACGGGTTTTTGGAGGCGGGCGGCCTCGGCAACGTGCCCGGCGCCACCTTCACGGAAGCCCTGATCGGAGACACCCTGAGCACAGACCCCGGGCAAGGGGGCTGCGCTGAGGGTGTCCTGGGTCGGAGCCGGTCCCGTGAAGGTGGCGCCGGTGTTGTCCCCGACGCCGTCCTTTGCCGGAGGCCCGTGTGCCGCGGGAAACAGAAGCGTTGCGTGGTGCCATATGACCTCTGATGTCTGGCACATTCACTATTATATTCTACCATTCTACTCCCTCTACTGAATCTCCTACTTTCACTACAATATAACTTGTGAATTATTACACCAAATCCATGACAAATGAATTGAATTGACTTATTTTATTTCCTGGTTGTAAGTATTCTTCCCTCCTAATATCTTGAAGGGGTATTAGGCTACATATGGAACTTTTATATCATCAAACTATATTTCTGTGAGAATGCTCTCCTTGCGTCAATTTGTGAGAGAAATCCTTGCTCAAAGAAATCATCATCTTCACTCAAGCAAGCATAAATATTAACTAGTACATAATTATGTTATCAAACTAGAAATTACATTATTCAAAATCAATAAAAATACTTCCTGTACTGATGTTCTGTTCATATGAGAATGAGAATGGAAAAGTTTTAGTCCATCCTAAACCTTACCTCAAGCTCAGTCTAGATTTAATTTCTTCATACTTTTCATCAGGTAACTATAAAATACTTTGCACAGGATGAAAATACTTACCTGAAAGATCTCTTATGTCAATCATATAATTCAAATTCAGGTCCTCATTCCTCCTCTACCCTCTCTACTCTTCTACACTCGCATCTACTTCACCAGCAACTGTATGATCATTTCACTGTACCCTCAAAATGCCATGCCATAACAGGGGTTGGGGAAGGTGATGTTGGTGATGAACTATGTATGGAGGTAGTGTTAGTAATGTGTTCCATCACACACGCCAATCAATACACAGAGTTTAAGACAGAATCACACGGAGGTCAGTGGTTAGCACGTCCCAACACAATTAAAAAAAACTTGCCTTAATATTCATTCCTGGAACTTGGAAGAGCCACGATTTAATACTGAAGAAAAATATGTACCTTTAAATATAACATGAAATGACATGATCTTTCAATACGAGTAACAGTCACATCTTCCCTGCAGTGTTGTGTACAGCCTGGAGACTCTGCCACCATAACATCCTTGCCTGACATGAGTACCGGGCAAACAAAATGCTACATATGAACATAACAAAATAAGGAAGCTACAAGAAGCCTTGAGACCTACACGTGGTAGTTCCCGTAAGGTCAGGCTACAGCCTGAGTCTCTGTTTCCCCCACCTGGTGCTTCATAAGGATATCAGTTATGTGAAATAATTTTTGAGTGCTCGTTTACATAATTTCTAAGTTGTCTATTTCAGTGGGTTTTTTCAAATTGTCAAGATTGAAAGGATGCTTAGTGGTACAGTGAGCCTCAAAGGATAACAGTACGTAATTCTTTTCTAAAGCCTTTTTTCATAAGTATGGATTAACAAATATGTGAACATATAAAGAAACAAAAATATTAAATAAAGAGATCAGAGTTTAACACGTTTCTGAATAGGCCTTTATGTATGTTGTCTGAACATTACAAAAAATATAAAAAAATAATACAATGCTGAGTCATTTCACAAACCTGCTTCAATCTCATCCCTGCAGCTCTGCAAACCTTCCTTGAATTCTATATTATTTGGGTCACGTCTCACAGCTTCCTTAAAATCCTGCATGGCTTGCTGACCGAGGGCTGAAAGATACAAGTCAATGAGGTACAGAAGATGTCTTTTTATCTCTTGCATATTTAACAGCCACTTGGGTTGCAGTAAAAAAAAATTATATTCCTCTGAACATTCTACAATTCTAAAATTGCGATCAAACTTAGAACCCCCCCCCCCCCCCCATTAGTGTGAGTAGTGACAAGAATTCAAACAGAATACCTGAGGAAAGCTCCCACTCCCTCATGCTTACATTCTTATATCATCATTAACACCTCCAAGAACACAAGCAATTCAAACACAAGTATTTACGAGCTTGACTCAATCCTATAAACAAACAAATACCTCAATACAAACAGGTAGATGGTGCAATGTGAGGGAACAATGGAACACAACAGTACACAGGACCACCACGGCTTGCCTCCTTAGGTGACAATACTTTATGTCAATACTCATGATGAACAGTGACCTCCCTTCACTACTACTTACCTTGCTTTCTACTGCTTCCCTTGGGGTGGCCAGCAAGCAGCCTGTAGTGTATGGTAGCTCTGTGGTAGTAAGCGGCAGCCAGGGCGGGATTCAGTGCCAGCGCTTGAGTATAGTCTTGCACAGCCTGATCAAAACACACCAGCTTGTACCGACACACACCGCGCTCGTTGTGGATCTGTGCTATCAACAGCTTTCTGAAAATAGTGTGTAATGTACTACTGTACTATCTTAAGTGTCATGTACTACTATCTTATTTATAAGTGCAATCTTATTTCACAAATATTTTATATATACATGCAGCCGTCTTTAACAAATCTAATCACCTCTATGACCTCATTTTTTATAGCATTTGTTCCTTATAGTACTACCTATGCTATGTAACCTTACAGCATCTATTGAAATTCAAGTATTTAGGGGTATTTCGTTCTAGGTTCAAAGCCAACAGTTATACTGCCACCCAACACAATGCTATATGTAAAAAAAAAATGATATTAGAAAAAAACCCTATCTTATCACAGTTTAGCAGGTTGTCCAGCATGCATGAGAAAAAGGACACGAGGAATTTTTTTTATGGAAAAGAGGTAGCTGGAAAGGAGCCATCCCTCCTGTACCTTGTGTTTAGATAGAATTCTCTATACTTTGCCAGCTCATGCCCAAGGGTTAAAGGAAAATATAAGCAGATAAGTGCTGCACTGAAAGGCAGAAAGTCAAAGCTGATAGTTTAAAGGATTAGAACGGTCATCCTTCTTTGGATGTGTTGAATGTGAACAAATTTAATTTTGAATTTGAATTCTGGGCATTGAATACGTAACCTAACCTCGTTGGGGGGGATTCGCCCCCCCAGACCACCCCTTGTGATATTTTTCAATTCAGACTGGTGATGCATGGTTTAGAGATGCTCCTAATGGGCAGCTCTACAAGTTGAGGACGATTATAACAACATGCCTGGTAATGCTTTACACTGCAGTAGAACCAATCTGTGTATTGAATAATACTTGTGGGCGAACCAACTTTAGTGTAGGCAAACACTTTCATGTTGGCGAACAAAATCTAGATTTGGGCGAAATTACTGGTGGGCGAAAAGACCGTAAGCCATTAAGTTCGGTTAAATCAGATTAGGTTAGGTTAGAGGTGGTGTTTGGCTTAGTAACAGATGGTATCAAGAAAAAAGAAAGTTATCAATACTACGGCAGTGCGAAGCGGAGCAAGGTTTGCGGGGCGGGCCGGGAGGGGCGGAGCGGGCACCGGTAAAACTTTGGAAGAAGTTCTTCATCCCTTTCTTTTTTTTCTTCCCCCTATAGCCAACAAGACTAGGGAACTGGCGGGGATATGGGGTTTTTGGGTGGGGGAAGCAAATATAAGTGATTTATGGCTCCCTAAAAAATCATTAAAGTCACTATATGTAAAATCTAGGGAATTCCCTAAATTAGGGATTTCCCTTGATACCAATTGCTAGGGAATTTTCCTTAATTGATATATGTATAGATTTGGACAATTTTGGGAGAGCAATAAATGAGTCGTGTCTGCCTTCCCTACCCAAAAACCCAAGTTTTCCATAAGGCCACCATGCTTGCTGGCCATAGGAGGTCAAAGAAAAACCTAACCTTTATAGCCAGAAGGGCTGCCGCCCCCCTGGACCGCCAAGGTTGCTAATCTAACCTCAACTATAACCCACTAAAAGTTACTAACCTAACCTCACTATAACACGAATACAGTTGATTCGGGCCACCAGTTGAACAGGCCGCCTATATTAAATGCCATACCAAGATGCATTTATGCATAACTCTTGTTTATAGGTTTTAATGACACTAACCTAAACCGTAACCCACAAAGCTATAACTAACCTAACCTAACCACAAAGTATACCTAACCTAAAACCTAACCAACCACAAAGTATAACCGAACCTAACCTTAACCACAAAGTATACCTAACCTAACCCTAAAACAAAGTATACCTAACAAATAACCTAACTTAACACAAAGTATCCTAACCTAAACCTTAACAACAACGTATACCCTAACCTAACCTTAAACACAAAGTATACCTAACCAACCTAACCTTCAAACCACAAAGTAGACCTAACCAAACCTAACCTTAACCCACAAAGTATACCTAAACTAACCTTAACACAAAGCATACTAACCGAACCTAACCTAAACTTAACCACAAGATACCTAACCCGAACTAACCTAAACCACAACGTACTACTGTCTGCTGGGTATGCAGGCTACTATAGGCGGCCTGTTCAACTGGCGGCCCGAATCAACGGATACACTATAACCCCCTAAAAGTTACTAACTTAACCTCACTATAACCCCCTAAAAATTACTAAACTAACCCTCACTCTAACTGCGAAAAGTAACTAACAGAACCTCCACTAACTCTTAAAAGTAAATAACCTAACCTAAACTTATACCCCCTAAAAAAGTGAACTAACTTAACCTCCCTATAACCCCCTAAAAGTAACTAACATAACCTTACATATAACCCCCTACGCGTTGCTACCTAACCTTAGTTGCTGATACGACTTGAGAAAATAAAGGAAATATAAAAAAACTCTTGCAATCTGGTGAGAAATTGCTAGCCATCTAAGGAAAATCCCAGAAAAATATCACCCTAACATTAAAGCCTCAATGTACTAGCATCATAATACATCATTAAACACTGTAAAATACATGAGTAAATAGTCCTTTCAACTTACTTTAAAGTTGAATACAACGTGACGGCGGCAAATGTGCCGATGTTATAGAGGCTACGGAGGGGTGATTGTATAAACTATGTATAAGTGGTAGTTATCGACAACAACTATTTTCTACGAGTTTCTATTAAAGTCCAATGTGGCAGTTTAACAACGTGCAATAACCTTTCGTTGCCCAAATGAGTTGGAGGGCACACACAAATAAAAAGGTCCTTTGGTTTCTCGTATTACACTCCTAATAAAATTGCAGTACGTAGCTACAAGTCACCATCACACAACATTCTGTGACCGTGAACGCCAGTGAGTGCAGTGAACCGGGGGAAACGGTTTGAAACCTACACCAATGCGTGACGTCACTTGTGGCAAACAAGGATGGTCCGTTATAGAGCATCGGTATACGAGAATCCGATTATACAATGATGTGATAAATTAGGGTCTATTTTCAATCATACGAGATCGAAAATCCAATGAATTTTTTTTTTTAACTGACATTCAAACTGGGGTGAGTCAAATTAGCAAGTTCAGAATGCACGCCCTACACTCCCGGGCTGACAAAAGAGGGATTGGTTGACCTCAGTGACGTCACCCCTAGCAAGCCGTGACCTGAAGGGTAATTAAGCATATGGCGGGCCTCACTTTAGGGGTAATTAGAGGTGTGCGGCCCAACCATGGTGGGACAACTACACTACCTTTCTCTTGTGATCATGCGGCGTCCCTACATTACAACGTCTATATGCTTGTATCGCTATTTTCTCTTTCGAGGCTTTTTCTACAGAATAGGTAGTACAGTTGTGGGTAATATAGATGCTGTGGTTTTTGGTTTGTATAGTATATTTAGCTTGAAAAAAACAGTGTTTTTTTGTTTGTTATATAATTTATGGGGTCCTGGAAACCAAACTAGATTTTACCATTTAGTTATGCTGTCCGTTATACGAGATTTCGCTTTACGAGTTATGCCAGGTGGAACCTAACTGCTCGTATCTTACGGACCTCCCTGTACTCGCCGAGCTATTATAGAAAACCAATATATTCCCCTATATGATTATTATGCAATATATATTGTTACGAAGGCCTTTCTCGTGAGGTATAGCGGACAAGGCAAGGGCCTTAGCATGTACCTCTGGGCCTCGCCGGTGGTGGTTCGAACCACGGGTCGGGTCGCCACGTCCTTTCCTCCATGGGCCCAGAGAATGGGGGAACCGACGTGGTGCATGGCTTGGCGGAGCAGACGGGATGGTAGGATAACACAAGCAAGACGGGTGGAAGGCCATCCGTGCAGGATTACCGTGACCATTGCGCTCGCATAACCGCCCTGGAAAAGGCGAGTTCTCTCCTTCTTGTTGGAAGGGGGACGAGAGTGGCCCTGGTGGGTGACGGCGTGGCCTTCCGGCCTCAGTGGTGGCGACTGTGGGTGGGGTAACGCGCTCCAAGGGCGGCGCCATTACGTGAGGGACTGACTTGTGTTGTGTTGGGGAGAGAGACTGGCGTAACGCGGGCGAGAGAGACTGTGTTGCTTTTTATGTATCGCAGCACACAGTGTGTTGGACACAGTGTTGATGACGGGAGCGTGTACCCTGTGTGTGGTGATAAACTAGCACTAGTAAGTAATACCCCCGCGGGTGAGAGAAGACAGTTGAAATTGTTGGTCTGCGTGCCTTGTAAATAGTTACAGTGGGTAGGGTAAAATAAAGCCGTGCACAGCACTAAAGGGTTTCCCTGCAGTCCTTCCCGTCCCCTCCATTGCCGAGCCGTGAGAGTGTTGACGAAGCGGAGGGTGGTGGATGACCCCCCCCCCTCGTTTCGTAACATTGGTGTCAGAGTGCGGATCGTGGGCTTTGAGAGGCGGCGTGGATGGGGGGAAGGGGATCTCTGTGACTGAGCTCAAAGGCGTCAGGCAAGATGGGCTGACCATGCCGCGCAGTAAGCAGCCCGACCACGCTGGTTGACTTGGCGGAACTATGAAGAGCAGTTCCAGGACCAGACCCCAGCTGTTGTTGCCAGAGCGCGCAGGCTCGGGGCTCCCGGAGGTG
>JACEEZ010001822.1:117500-135000 GCA_016584305.1 Chionoecetes opilio
ATACCTAACTATAACACAAAAGTATACCTAACCTAACCACATAAATAACCTTAACCACAAAAAGTATACCAAGACTATAACCTAACCATAACCGGACCTTAGAATTTTGAGGCACCTCAATATTTCATAGCGGCCGTGTGGGTTAACAAGGACTGGCGCACGCTGGAAACCTTTACAGATGTTAAAGTACAATAAGATACAATACAGGCGGTTAATTCAATAGTTTCAGTAAAGCCGGAACCCGGATGATGTGCCAAATTATTTCCGATATGCTTATTGTACTTTCACATCTGATAAAGGTCCAGCGTGGCGCTCGGCCTGGTTAAACCCACACGGCCGCCTATATGAAATAGGAGCTGCCTCAAAAAATTCACTTAAGTCCAGTCAGATCCAGTCCCGAGCTCTTTTAGCGTAGACTGTGCCCCAGTAACACACCCTTGAGCTACAGCTGGATAAGTAGTCGCACCTGTGTCAAGGAAAACAGGTAGTTTGCCATGAATTATGCTATATATGGATATGAAAGTCTAAATTCGGTAAACCACATCAACTTTTTTCATATATATTCGAATGCTATTGTTTACGAAACGAGGGGGGGGGTATCACAAGCACCCTCCGGGCTCTCGTCACACATCTCACGGCGCGGGGCATATTGGAGGGGACGGGAAGGACTGAGGGAAACCCTTTAGTGCCTGTGCACGGCTTTTGTATATGTCACACACACCTGTAATCGACAGACAACTGTACAATATACAAGGCACGCAGACCAACAATTCACTGTCTCTCTCAGACCCGCGTCAAGATTAACTATAACTACGTGCATAGTTGTATCAACTCACACACAGTGGTAACACACGCTCGCCGTCTAAAAACTGGTGTCCCAACACACGGGTGTTGATAAAAAAGGGGACCACGAGCGATACACAAAACCCACAAGTCTCTCCGCAGGAAATCCCACACTACCCGCGTGACGCACAGTCTCTCTCGCCCAACTACATACACAAGTCAGTCTCACGTAAGGGCGCCGCCCTTGGAGGCCGTGACCCCAACCCCACAGTCGCCACCACTGAGCCGGAGAAGGCCACGCCAGTGCCCCAACACAGGGCCACTCTCGTCCCCCTTCCAACAAGAAGGAGGAAGACGCGCCTTTTCAGGGCGGGTAATGCGAGGCAATGGTCACGGTAATCCTGCAGGAGGGCTAGTCCCACGTCTTGGCTGGGTGGATCCTACCCACTCCCGTCTGCTTCCCGCCAAAGCCAGCACCAACGTCGGTTCCACCCATTCTTGGGCCAATGGGATGAAAGGAACCGTGGACCCGACCCGTGGTTCGAATCCACCACCGGCGAGTCGGCCCCAGAGGTACAGGCGAAGGGCCCTGCCTTGTCGCTAGTACCACGAAAAAGGACCTCGTAACAGATTGTGCACACCCCTCCACGTGCGTAGTGGCGACCTCGCACGACAACATCAACAAGAAAAAAACGTAAAACCGAACACGGGAGTTCCAAACCCCGACAGGGGGAGTCCATCACGGGAGTTCACTGCTTCCGGGAGTGTTCCACCTCCGGGTGTTTCCTACCGCCTCCGGGAGTTCCACCGCTCTCCGGGAGTTCCACCGCACTCGGGAGGTCTCCAACGCGGCTCCGGAGATTCCCAACCGCTCCGGGAAGTTCCACCGCATCCGGAGTATCCACCTGACATCCGGGAGTGACCACCGCTCCGGGAGTTCCACGCCTCCCGAGGAGTCCACCGCCTCCGGGAGTTCCCACCGCCATCCGGGAGTTCAACCGCCTCCGGGAGTTTCCACCGCACTCTCGGGGGAGTTACACCGCCTCGGAGAGTTCCACCGCATCCGGGTCAGTCCACCGCCTCCGGGAGTTCCACCGCCTACGGGAGTTCCACCGCCTCCGGGAGTTCCACCCGCCTCGGGAGTTTCCACCGCCTCGGAGCAGTTCACCGCCTCCGGGAGTTACACGCCTCCGGAGTTCCATGCTCCGGGAAGAGTTCCTCAGAACTGCCCTCCGGGAGTTTCCGCCTCCGGCGAGCGCCGTTACCAGCCTCCGGGAGTTCACATACGGGAGCTCGACCACCTACGGGAGCTCGACCACCCCGGGACTCGACCACCGGCCGGGAGCTCGACCACCTCCGGGAGTCGACCACCTTCCGGAGCTCGGACCCACCTCCGGGAGCTCGACCACCTCCGGGAGCTCGACACCTCCGGGAGTCCGCTGCCTCCAGGAGTTCAAATGCCTCCAGGAGTTCCACTGCCTCCAGGAGTTCCATCCACAGGAGCAGTCCGCCTCCGGGAGTCACACCTCCGAGAGTTCCACCTCCGGGAGCCCCAGAGTCCTGCCGCGTCCTGGGCAACGAAACAGCTGGGTTGGTCCTGGAAAGCGGCTGCTTCAGTAGTCCGCCAAGTCACAAGCGTGGTCGGGCTGCCTTACTTGCGGCGGCCAGGGTCAGCCATTTGCCTGACGCCTTGGAGCTCAGTCACAGAGCCCTTCCACCACAGCCTCGCCGCCTCCCAAAGCCATCGATCCCACTTCTGACACCAATGTTACGAAACGAGGGGGGGTGGGGTCATCCACCACCCTCCGCTCGTCACACTCTCACGGGCTGGGGCCAATGGAGGTGAGACGGGAAGGACTGCAGGGAAACCCTTTAGTGCTGTGCACGGCTTTTATGTTACCTACCCACTGTACAATATTTACAAGGCACGCAGACCAACAATCCACTGTCTCTTCACCCGCGTATACTCACTAAGTGCATAGTTTTATCACCACAACACAGGGTACACGCTCGCCGTCTCAACACGTGTCCCAACACACTGTGTAGCCTGCGACGATACACAAACACAGTAGTATCTATCGCCCGCGGGGTTACGCACAGTCTTCTAGCCCAACACAACACAAGTCAGTCTCACGAGGCGCCGCCCTTGGAGCCGTACCCCACCCCACAGTCGCCACCACTGACCGGGAAGCCACGGACGTGCCCAACACCAGGGCCACTCTCGTCCCCTTACAACAAGAAGGAGGAAGGACGCGCCTTTTCCAGGGCGGGTAATGCGAGGCGCAATGGTCACGGTAATCCTGCAGGAGGGCCTGTCAACCCGTCTGGCTGTGTGACCTACCACTCCCGTCTGCTCCGCCAAGCAGCACCACGTCGGTGTTCCCCCCATTCTCCTGGCCAATGGGAGGAAAGGACGTGGCGACCCGACCCGTGGTTCGAACCACCACCGCGAGCCCCAGAGGTACAGGGCGGAAGGGCCCTTGCCTTGTCCGCTAGTACCCACGAAAAAGGCACCTAGGAACAAGATATATGCATAATAATCATATAGGGGAATATATTGGTTTTAATAAAAACTGGCGGAAGTTACAGGGAGGTCCCGAAGATACGAGCAGTTAGGTTCCACCTGCATACTCGTAAAGCGAAATCTGTATAACGAAAACACATAAACAATGGTAAATATAGGTTGTCCAGGAGGACCCCATAAATTTATAAACAAACAAAAAAAACACCTGTTTTCAAGCTAAAATATACTATAGCAAACACAAAAAACACACAGCATCTATATACCCACCACTGGCAATACTATTATGTAGAAAAAAGCATCTGATAAGAGAAAATAGCGCATAACAAGATAATAGACGTTGTAATGAGGGGACGCCGCATGATACAAGAGAAGGGTAGTGTAGTGGTCCATGGTTGGGGCCGCACACCTGCTAATTACCCCTAAATGGAGGCCACGCCATATGCTATAATTACCCTCAGGTCACGGGCTTGCTAGGGGTGGACGTCACTGAGGTCACCAAATCCCTCTGTGTCCAGCCCGGAAGTGGTTTAGGGCGTGGCATTCTGAACTTGATAATTGACTCACCCCAGAGTTTGAATGTCGTATCATATGGATTTTCGATCTAGTATATGAAAATAGACCCTAATTTACACATCTTGTATAATCGGATTCTCGTATACGGAATGCTCGTATTAAACGGGACCTCCTTGTATTGCCACAAGTGACGTCACGCATTGGTGGAGGGTTCAACGTTCACCCCGGTTTCACTGCACTCACTGGCGGTCACGGGCAAGAAGGTTGTGTGATGGGTGACTTGTAAGCTACGTTTACTGCAATTTATTAGGAGTGTAATAACAGATGTAAACCAAAGGAACTTTTATTTGTGTGTGCACCTCAAACTCGATTTTGCAACGAAAGGTTATTGCACTTGTTAAACCCGCCAATTGGACTTAATAGAAAATCAGTAGAAAATAGTTGTTGTCGTGATAACTACCACTTCAATACATAGTATACAAATAACCCCATCCCGTAGCCTCTATAAACATTCGGCACCATTGCCAGCCGTCACGGTGTATCTCAACTTTAAAGGTAAGTTGAAAGGGACGATTTATCATATATACGTATGTTTAAGGTGATTATGATGCTAGTGGTACATCTGAGGCTTTAAATGTTTAGGGTGATAATTTTCTGGGGATTTTCCTTAGATGGGCTAGCAATTTCTCACCAGATTGACAAGATTTTTTTTATATTTCTTTACTTTCTCACGTCGTATCACAACTAAGGTTAGGTTAGCAACGCGTTTAGGGGGTATAGTAAGGTTATGCTAGTACTTTTAGGGGTATTAGGGATGGTTAAGTTAGTTACTTTTAAGGGGTTATAGTTAGGTTTAGGTTAGTTACTTTAAAGAGTTATGAGGTTAGGTTAGTTACTTTTAAGCAGTTAGAGTGAGTTAGGTAGTAATTTTTAGGGGGTTATAGTGAGGTTAAGTTAGTAACCTTAGGGGGTTATTATTCGGTATCCGTGATTCGGGCCGCCAGTTGAAACAGGCCGCCTATAGTAGCATGCATACCAAGCCAGACAGCTTATAGTTGTGGTTAAAGTGTTAGGTTAGGTTAGGTATACTTGTGGTTAAGTTAGGTTAGGTTCGGTCTCGGTTATACTTTGTGTGTAGGTTGGTTAGGTAACTTAGTGGTAAGGTAGGTTAGGTAGGTATACTTTGGGTTAAGGTTAGGTTAGGTTAGGGAATACTTTGTGGTTAATGGTTAGGTTTAGGTAACTTTGTGGTTAAGGTTAGGTTAGGTATACTTGTGGTTAAGGTTAGGTAGGTTAGGTTACTTTGTGGTTAGGGGTTAGGTTTAGGTATACTTTGTGGTTAAAGGTTAGGTTAGGTATACTTGTGGTTAGGTTAGGTTAGTTTAGGTATACTTTGTGGTTAAAGGTTAGGTTAGGTATCCTTTGTGGTTACGGTAGGTAGGTTTCATTAAACCTATAAGGTTATGCATTAAATGCATGCTTGGTATGCATTTAATATAGGCGGCCTGATTCAAAGGTGGCCCGAATCAAAATGTATTCGTTATAGTGAGGTTAGGTAGTAACTTTTAGTGGGTTATAGTGAGGTAGATTAGCAACCCTATTAGCGGTCCTGGGGGCGCAGCCCCTTCTGGATAGAAAGGTAGGTTTTCTTTGACCCTCCTATGGCCAGCAAGCATGGTGGCCATTATGGAAACTGGGGTTTTGGGTAGGGAAGGCAGACAGACTCATTATTGCCCCCTCCCCCAAAATGTCCAAATCTATACATATATAATTAAGGAAAATGCCTAGCAATGGTATCAAGGGAAATCCCTAATTTATGGAATTCCCTAGATTTAAATATAGTGACTTAATTATTTTTTAGGGAGCCAATAAATCACTTTATATTTGCTTCCCCACCCAAAAACCCATATCCCCGCCAGGTTCCCTAGTCTTTTGGCTATAGCGGGGAGAGAACAAAAAAGAAGCGGAATGAAGAACTTTCCAAAAGTTTTACCGGTGCCGCTCCGCCCCTTCCGGACCCGCACCCCAGCAACCTTGCTCGCTCGCACTGCCGTACGATATTGATAAACTTTCTTTTCTTGATACCATCTGTACTAAGCCAACCACACCTTAACCTACCTAATCTGGATTTAACGACTTATGGCTTACGGTCTTTCGCCCCACCAGTATTTCGCCCAAATCTAGATTTGTTCTCCAACATGAAAGGTTGCATACACTAAAGTGGTCTGTCGCTCACAAAGTATTATTCATACAAGCTGCATCCCTATAGCTGCATGCATCGAGTCTAGACCACGAGTACATGAGACGCGCCCTCAGCATCAGACGAAAGAGGCCAACATGTCGTTTTTATAAGCGATCGCGTCCATTCTCAAATCCTTGTCGCAGACGACGACCGCATTGACTATTATAGATGCAAACAAGTAAAGCGCTGATCAAACCTCGCGCTACAACACAACGACCGTACACGACTACCATTGTAGACCTAACATGTAATGTATGACGCCACAGGTGCTAGCAACCCGGACGTTATTCCGCGTGCAGTAGCACACCACCATGTATAGCACGCCCACACACGTACTGGTGTAGGTCCATCCCGACCGGGCATCCTATTTCTCCATGACAAAGGACAGAGAAAATTCAACCCAAATCCTAGAGATAGATATAACTACACTCTGTAGCGACCCACCAGCAAACCAACAATCATCCATAAGGAAAGGATGACGTTCTAATCCTATTATAACTAATCACTGCTTTGAACTTTCGCTTTCAGATGCCAGCACTTATCTGCTTATATTTTCCTGCATAACCTTAGAGGGGGCACAGAGCTGAGCAAAAGAGACAGAGGTACGAGCAGACATAGGGTTCTATCTAAAAACACCAAGGCAACTTATACAGGAGGGAGCTTCACCGATTGCCAGCTACCTATCTTCATAAAAAAAATCGTCCCGTGTCTCTTTTCTCATGCATGCGGGACAACCACTGCTGAAACTGTGTATGAAAGAGTAGGTTTTTTCACCTGACCAATATCATTGTTGTTTTTACCACACTTATAGCGATGGTGTTGATGGAGTCGGCAGTATAAACTGTTGGGCATTTGAAACACTAGAACGAAATACCCCTAAATACTTGAATTTCAATAGATAGCTGTAAAGAGGTTACATAGCCATAGGTGAGTATATAAGGAACAAATGCTATAAAAAATGGCGGTCCATAGAGGTGATTAGATTTGTTAAAGACGGCTGCATGTATAATAAAAATATTGTGAAATAAGATTGCACTTATAAATAAGATAGTAGTATCATGACACTTAAGATAGTACAGTAGTACATTACACCACTATTTTCAGAAAGCTGTTGCTAGCACAGATCCACAACGAGGCGCGGTGTGTGTCGGTACAAGCTGAGTGTGGTTGGATCAGGCTGTGCAGACTATACTCAAGCCGCTGGCACTGAATCCGCCCGGCTGCCGTCTCACTACCACAGAGCTAACATACACTACAGGCTGCTTGCTGGCCACCCCAGGAAGCAGTAGAAAGCAAGGTAAAGTAGTAGTGAAGGGAGGTCACTGTTATCATGAGTATTGACATAAGTATGTCACCTAGGACGGCAAGCCGTGGGGGTGTCCGTGTACTGTTGGTTCCATTGTTCCCTCACATGCACTCATCTACCTGGTGTATTGAGGGTATTTTTGTTTATAGATTGAGTCAAGCTCGTAAATACTTTGTGTTTGAAATTGCTTGTGTTCTTGGAGGTGTTAATGATGATATACGACTGTAAGCATGAGGGCGTGGAGCTTTCCTCAGGTATTTCTGTTTGAATTCTTGTCACTATCACACTAATGGGGGGGGGGGGGGGGGTTCTAGTTTGATCGCAATTTTAGGAATGTAGAATGCTCAGGGATTAATTTTTTTACTGCAACCAAGTGGCTGTTAAAATATCCAAAGAGATAAAAAGACATCTTCTGTACCTCATTGACTTTGTATCTTTCAAGCCTCGGTAGCAAGCCATGCAGGATTTTAAGGAAGCTGTGAGACGTGACCCAAATTAATTAATAGAATTCAAGGCAGGTTTGCCGAGCTGCAGGGATTGAGATTGAAGCAGGTTTGTGAAATGACTCAGCAATTGTATTATTTTTTTATATTTTTTGTAATTGTTCAGACAAAACATACATAAGGCCTATTCAGAAAACGTGTAAACTCTGATCTCTTTCATTTAATATTTTTTCGTTTCTTTATATGTTCACATACTTTGTTAATCCAACTTATGCAAACGGCTTAGAAAAAGAATTACGTACTGTTATCCTTGAGGCTCACTTGTACCACTAAGCATCCTTTCAATCTTGACAATTTGAAAAAAAACCCACTGAAATAGACAACTTAGAAATTATGTAAACGAGGCACTCCAGAAAATTATTTCACCACTAACTGATATCCGCATGACGCACCAGGTGGGTGAAAACAGAGTACTCGGCTGAGCCTGACCTTACGGGAACTACACGTGGAGGGTCTCAAGGCTTTCTTGAGCTTACTTATTTTGTTATGGTCATATGTAGCATTTTGTTTTGCCCGGTACTCATGTAAGGCAAGGAGTTATGGTGCAGAGTCTCCAGGCTGGACACACCACTGCAGGGATAGATGTGACTGCTTACTCGTATTCGAAAGATCATTCATTCATGTATATATTCTAAAGGTACATAGTTTTTTCTTCAGTATTAAATCGTGGCTCTTCCAAGTCCCAGGAATTGAATATTAAGGCAAGTTTTTTTAATTGTGTTGAGGACGTGCTAAACCACTGACCTCCGTGGATTCTGTCTTAAACCTCTGTGTGATTGATTGGCGTGGTGATGGAACACATTACAAACACTACCTCCATTACATAGTTCATCACAAAAACATTCACCTTCCCAACCCCTGTTATGGCACATGGCATTTTGAGGGTGACAGTGAAATGATCATACAGTTGCTGGGAAAGTAGATGCGAGTGTAGAAGAGTAGAGAGGGAGAGGAGGGATGAGCGACCTGAATTTGAATTATATGATTGACATAAGAGATCTTTCAGGTAAGTATTTCATCCTGTGCAAAGTATTTTATAGTTAACCTGATGAAAAGTCATGAAGAAATTATAAATCTAGGATGAGCTGAGGTAAGGTTTTCGGATGGACTAAAACTTTTCCATCTCATTCTCATATGAACAGAACATCAGACAGGAAGTATTTTTTATGGATTTTGAATATGTAATTTCTAGTTTGCTAACATAATTATTAATAGTAATATTTTATGCTTGCTTGAGGGAAGATGATGATTTCTTTGAGCAAGGATTTCTCTCACAAATTGACGGCAAGAGAGAGCATTCTCACAGAAATATAGTTTTTTGATGATATATAAAACGTTCCATATGTAGACTAATACCCCTTCAAGATATTAGGGTTGATGGGCGAGGTGACGGGGGAGCATGGCTGCTGCTCGGCACGGGGGGGGGGGGGGGGGGGGGGGAGGAAGCATACTACAAACCCAGGAATAAAATAAGTCAATCACAATTCATTTGTCATGGATTTGTGTATAATTCACAAGTTATAATTGTAGTGAAAGTAGGAGATCAGTAGAGGGGTAGAATGCGGAGAATATAATTAGTGAATGTGCAGACATCAGAGGTCATATGGGCACACGCAAACGCTTCGTCTTCCGCGGCACACGGGCCTCCGGCAAAGGAACATAGGGCGTCAATGTGGAGAGACAGAAACACTGGACGCCAACTTCCACGGGAACGGCTCTCGACCAGGACACCCTCAGCGCAGCCCCTTGCCCGGCGGTCTGTGCTCGGGTGTCTCCCAGATCAGGGCTTCCGTGATAGTGGCGTCCGGCACGATGCCAGAGGCCGGCCCGCCTCCAAAACCCGTTGATGCAAAGAAAAACCAGAAGAATCATTGCTGGCCATTAATTATTATAATCCCCTGGAGGGAGTAGAAAGGAGGTTTATAGAGTAGGAGAGGAAAGTAGGAGGGAGAAAGGAGTTTGCGTGGCAGGACAAGGTATAGATATAATAATGAAATGTCGGTAACTGGTAGTGTGACATGAGTGGTGATGGCAAGACTCTGTCAACTGAGGCTGTGGGAAAAGACTGAAGGCGATGGTGAGGAGTCACTAAAGGCATCAAACACCTCCCCTTAAGCCACTTTTGTCTTGTACATTTTTATCATTATCTACATTGACATCTTATCCACACATTGGCATCACTATTCTAAAATATCCTTTTAATGATGTAACATGTATCAGCACTGTAGTACAAGTGTGTATGATATTTGTGATATGCTACAAATATCATGCCTACTTGCAACCATCGCCAATACAAGCTTGTGTGTGAACCTATTGGCTCATGAACAACACTCCAGGCCCCTCACACCAATATTGATTAATTTGGTGTGATGATTTTATCCATGTTTTGTACAACTAAATTCATAAAACCGTCTTGTAATCTTAGTTTTTATGGAAAATTATCTTGTCTTTCCATCAGCACTTCTTTAACACCTTGCTATCATGTAGATTCTAAGCTGTGTTGTGTCTTACTAACAGGGATTGTTGATTAGAGTGTCACCCCTGGGGATGTAAGTACCCAGTTGAATGCATTATACAATTGCTTGTTGCTACAATTGTTATCATTCAAAGTGTGTTCATGGATCATTCACAGTTCTAGTCTCAGGAAATACCTTAATTGTACTTGAGAAACTGTCAGAACGGATTATCAGTTGTTCTCTTTTAGTTGTTTCATCATAATTTGTTGTAGACACAAACAATGAGACTTGTGTGATGACATGAAATGTTGGATGAGGAAAGCATATTTGTTGCATGAGTAAAGCCCATAGAACATTGATAAAAGTACATTGGTAAAAGAGTAAGAAGATTTTATTTGTATCTGTAGCAACTTGTCGGGCTCCTGGAGGATCATCAAGGTAGCTTGTACATAAACATTTTGAACAGAAATATTGATACAAGCTTAGTTCACCAAATATTCATGTGATCAATGATTGCATCACTTATCCCAAATGGGCACAGGATGCTGGGCCATGATGGTATTGTTATCTTATTGATATGAAATGTAGTTTCACAAAATTGTAACCACAGCCAGATAAGAAAGATTATTACTGTTGCAGGAGATTAGTTATTCATCCATATATATTCTTTCCTTTACAGATGGCGATGATGTGAAGGTCCTGGGACTTGGAGGATGTGTGCCAGCTAGCTAAGTGGTGAAGCTGCTTCCTCGTTGGACAACGGAGAAAGAGACAGAACCAACACAGTGTATAAAGAGAAGAATGCAGCAGCGGTCGGAGGCCAAGGAGACTTTCAGCCAACTCATGTCAAGGGAAATGGTTTCAAAGAATTTACCGAGCTGCTCCAGGCACGACCAAGAAATGCTCGGGTATGATAGTGTTCTCTGGCCGAGGCGAGGCCGCCAGCCACAGCTGCGTCCGAAGCCCGGACGAGGATTGGATATGGGCGGGAAGGTGTCGCCACCTGGGCATTGAGTACAACCAGGCTTTAAGTGTCAAAATCAAGAAAGATTCAGAAGAAAATGGAATTATTAAATGACAATTGAAAAAGAAGGACAACTTTTAATATGCAGAAAAATCTACTCATGGAACCACATCTGGATAACCTGACGGCACAGATCGTGTTATAGATGTTTTGTTCTGTTTATCCATAGATTACGAGACAAACTTGGACCTGTACATGGGATCAGACAGGATTGTACAAGACAAACTTAAGTTTGATGGGGTAAAAGAAGCCTTGTTTTTCCTATATAATAAGGAAATGAGGAAAGGAATTTGCTCAACCGATATGTACACGACAAACTTAGAGACATTTTGAAGAAACGCAATGGGAAGTACGGAAGAGGATGAGATCTGTCTATGGCCATGCAAAAGTTGAAGTGTTACCCCGAAAGAGTGTCGAGCCGGCTGGGTTGGTATGGTTCTGGTCACCAAGGGACAGGGAAGGCGCCGACAGTGAAATTGTGAAGGATAAAGAGCGTGTTTGAGATCTCTTTAAGTTTACTTCTGGATGATTGAGAGGAATTCCAACCCAGCGAAACCTAGACAGATACAAGAAAGAAACTGATAAAAACAAAGTAAGATTCTACGACTCTCTATTCTTGGTTTGTGTCCCACGGATACGAAACTAATCTCGTATTTCCGAAGAGAGAATATTAACAAGAAAAATTAATCGATGACTTTTCCATCTTTTAACAACTCAGCAAGAAACCACAAGATTTTCTTCATGGCCCACGTGTCGAGGAAACAAACCCATTTGTGCATGAAGCAGGTGAGATGGGGAGACTTAGGCCCGTACAAGAGTCAGATGAAGGCGAAAACGACGAACGACGAACGACTAGAGGAGGTACCATAAAGGGATAATTTTAGGAACGAAGAGCAGCGACGACGGTCGAAGGTCGCCACGAAGACACGGGTACCCCATGTCTTCGTTGCCGACTGTCGTCGCCTGCTCATTCGTTGCCTAAACAAATCCCTTTTATGGTCCCTCCTCAGTCGTTCGTCGTTGTCGCTCGATTTCATCATGACTCATGGTACGCTGGCCTTAGGTACTCTTCCCTGCCAGTGAGGAGGAGGCTGCTCATCATAGTAGTAGTAGGTGCTCTCCAATGTGTGAGACTATATTCTTCAAAGCAGGCATTACTTTATTTTATCCAAAGCTTACTACAAAGTAACTGACAATTTGGGTGACAGAGACATACATACCATACCTTTTTTTTCTCTTGTGAAGGATTTAATTTGACGTGGATTGTAAACAGGAGACAATGATCCAACTCTTTTTAGATGAATGAAGGGAATCAGAGACGGTCAGTGGACTCAAAATATATACATTGTATGAAATCAGCGACCAAACTGCATACATCACATTGCAGGAGGAACAGGGGCCAAGCCCAGACGGTCCGTTCGGCAACAAGGGCTTGTGGGCATGCGTGTTCCGGACCAGTACGCCAAGACATCAGCACGGTCTACTACCAGATGGACCGCATGGTTGACTATGCCACCCTGCCGCTGCAACATCTCCTTCAGGCTCAAAGGAATGAAGGTAGGGAGTAAAGATGATTGTGGTACTTAGTCTAGCTGTGGTCTGCACTGATGCCTGTTCATTTGTATTCCCTGTCTAAGGGGGTGACCATGGCAAGAAATCTCCATGTAACTCCTGTTCATGCACCTCATTCTCACATTTTTAATCCTCCACTCTTTATAATCCCTCTATTCTCATACTCCCGCACTCTACTTTCCACATGTACAGGGTCACTAACACTTCCAGCAATCTATTCTACTTTAAGGGGGCTATACATGTTTCAATATTTGTCAGTTTTCATCTGAATGCATTAAATGCAATGAAATCCATGGTGTAAAGCCATGTGGCTTGTGTCCTCTCCTTAACTACCATTGACTTCTGCTTGACTTGAAACCTGAATATTCTTAGCTGTAGCTACCATGATTTCCAGACAAATCATATCTTTCTTTATCAGGTTATGCCACAGTTCAAAGACGTATTGGAAGCTATTTTTGTGTGTGTGTGTTAATCTTCAGGTGCAGAGCACTCATGAATGCTGACTTAATGTGGTTTACCTGCAACTTGTATGCTGTATGATGAACACGGAGTCTAGAGGTAACTCATTGTCCATTTATGCAGGGACAAACACATATTCCTCCTCTTATTACAGCGAAGACTCGTGTAGGTCGCGAAGCCTCTTGTTAGTTCCTTATTTTCTAGTTCTATGTCTGTCTCTCCCTTAAGGCTCTGTGGTTTGTGGACACGGTGTGTTCCCTGCTTGGAGGAGAACCAGGGAGAGACATCACCAGGTGCGAGGAGTTCTCGCGCCTATCACAGATGTCTTCAAGAGGTGACGAAGACGAATTTGTTGGGAAGTCCAAGCAGGCAGTATATGAAAGCACCTTCAGAAGACATCCTCATCCCAAGATATAGGCCAACTCTCATGGCTGTCCAAGCAGGATTTTTTTTACTGTATTTCGTGTTCTGAAAAAAATAGACATGGGCTGTGAATCATATGCAGCCTGAGGGTTAAAATATACAAACAAAAAATCTAACAAAAGTTTGCTATAATTTCCTGCAAAAAGTTGGTTTGTTTTATGACAAAAGTGGGGCGGGGGGGCCAAATAATTATGTATTTGAATTGATTTAACTTAACTTTATAATATGAGATGGTGTAATGAGATTTATGTTTAAGTAAATATGAAAATAGTAACATATGAGTTCCGACCAGTAGATATTGCAGGCTGAGTCATGAGGAAGACTTATGTACTGACATAAAACCCATGACGGACAAGGCACCCACAGCCATGGTGGGTACTTTGCAAACTGTCCTCAGGTGGCGAAGGATATTTCTAGCGTGGAACCTGCATTTCAAAAGGTGATCTTGAAAAGTGATTTATTAATAACTTTACCATACTTAACATAGCCATCTCATTCTTTAGTATATATGATGATCTGATCTGAGATTTTATTAATTATGATATTATACCTGTTATGATTGGTGAAGATTAAGTGTGTACAGGGAAGGGCCCGAAGTACGAGCAGTTAGGTTCAACCTGCATCTCGTAAAGCGAAATCTCATATAACGAAAACACATTAATAATGGTAAAATATAGGTTGGTTCCAGGACCCCATTAATTAAAAGAAAAAAGAAAAGAAAAAAAAAAAGACATGTTTTCAAGCTAAAGTATACTATAGCAAAACACAACAAACTCTCAAACTCTCAAAATATAGGGCCTATATTCCCACCCACAGCACCACCACCCACCACACACAAAACAACAGTGAATAAGTGTGTGACAGCCACAGTAGGACAGAGCACAAATAAGTCACAATAAGCACATAAGGTTAAACCAGCAAATCATAAAATCGACTCACAAGGCACAATACATACAAGCAACAAAGAACGTGTATGTAATCTTGGGTGACGGCCGCGTGATACACTAGACTCGAGAAGTTAGGGTAGGTAAGGGACAAGGGAAGGGTGCGCAGCAGACCTCTTCACTGCCCACAAACTCGTTCTGGCATCCTGAATTCTGTGTACAGCGTTCAGTCCATCGTTCCCACTTTCCTCACGTTTTCCCCAACTGAGACACGAGAGCTGGCTATTTCCACCTCTCACAACCCTCCCCGCCTCCCAAAAGGCACATCTTCCTGCACCTCTCATCACCTCGTACTATGACTTAGTCGTGCATTTTGACGTATTTTCACGCTAAAAACAAGGCCGCGATTAGTGTGGTAAGGCGTGTTGTTGTCCGCTGCAGTGTTGCAAACAGGGATGTGAATTTTGTAGTAGGCCAAGTGGTACTGAGCTATACCAGCAATTATCATATTTTTAGATTGATATTTGACAACCTTAGTAAAATCATATAGTCAAGTAAATTACTTATAATTTAGTAAATAACTTTTAATTTACTTTAGTAAATAACTAATTTTACTCACCCAGTTGAATGTCGTAGCATGGTTTTTTCGATCGCGTATATTGGAAAATAGACCCTCATTTACCACATCTCGTATCATCGGATTCTGTATACCGAATGCTGTATAACGGAACCTCCCTGTATTACCTAGTTGTATTGACCTAGTTGTACATACAGGAAAAGAGATATGCTCGTACTGTCCCGTCTCCAAATCTACTATATCCGATTGGCCTTTGAAAGCCTGACTAATTCTTGCATTAATCACTTGCATCAAGGTTGTCAGGCTTCTATGCTTCTATACGGGAAGCTGTATTTTTTTATATCCTCTTGCATGTTGTCCTTTTCAATTTCTCTCTGACTCTTGTACTTCCGGTGTCCCATCACAAACTAGATCATTCTCATCAATATTTTCCACGACCCTTGATGCATATACATGCTATAAATCTCCTTGCTCTTCTTTTTCAAGTGTGGGAGTTTAGTCTTGAAGTTTTTTTCATATGTTAAATCTCTCAGGCGGAGCCATGTGTGCTTGTGCTGATGTAGTTAAACCAGTAGTGTTATGCACGGCCGATTGCCAGAGTTGTCATACAGATCTGGGGAGTCGGTGAGGGTGGCAGGAGTCACACGAGACACTTTTGTGCCAAAGCGCCTTCAGGGAGACATGCAAGCCAGGTGTTGTGTGGCTGAGTGGTGATTACGGTGCCGCGCTAGTGAAGATGAGGATACCAGAAGGCCCCAACCAATAGAGATTAAGATGGATGTGTGTGTGTCTGAATGGTGGGCCTGGGAGCATTACATTGGAAACTGGGAATTGGGTTGAATGCATTAATGTTGTAATAAGGTACAGATGCAGGCATTCGTACGGGAAGGGTAAATATAATTAGGACTTAGAACGGGAGAGTTACTCAAGTGTTGTTTATAGGTTGTGTATCCTAATGATTTTATATAAATTCTTGGAGTAGCCTCTTGAGTCATTTGATGGATTATATAGTGCCAGCATTTTCAGGCGGAATTTATCAGGATGGTGGACCTAAAGAACACACTAAGACTTACGCTTCACCGGTTACAGACAGGTGATGAGGCATTGTTAGATAGGGGGAAGAGGAGGCCCACTGTTGTAGCTCCAAGAAACTTTGCCTTACTCACCCCCTTGTCCCAATTCCCAATTTCTGATCGCCTACCGTCAACAAAAACATATTATTCATATGGATCTAACCATCCTGCTGTAAAGTCGTTCCTTTCCCCATCCCTCAACGTTCCACTCTTTCTCTATAACCTACCCTTTTATTATGCTTTGCCATAGTGCCCATATGACCTCGAATCGTCTGCACATTTCCCCCTTTTACTCTTACTTATTCACTTACCTTACTTTTATAAAGTAAATTAGTTGTAGTCACTTCCCCTAACGGGGTTTCCAAAGGGGAACAAAAAAAGTATCATGCTTGTAACAATCCGTTCCACTTTCCCCATCCCTCCGTTTCACTCTTCTCTCTAACCCCTCCTCCTTGTAGCTTTGCCATAAATTGCCATATGTATGACCTCTGAGTCTGGCACATTTCCCCCTGTTTTGCAAAATCAATCAATCAAAAAAGGGAACGAGGCACCAGAGCCATAGAGAGAAGGACTTAAACTATGTAATGTGATGTCAGCAATAACTACAATGGGCTTGCGAAATGGAGATATTGCATAGTACTCAGCCCTTGAATAGTACATGCTTGGATAATACTCTTATCATTTGATTTTAGTTGTGGAGTATTATTGGTCATAATTCTATCTATTTTTCTCACGCTGGCGGGTGTAGTCAGAGCATAGTTGTGTCATGTATAAGTATGCTTCCTTTAATGGTGATCAATAGAACGAATGGCATAATTTCTGTTGAGTAGTTGCGTTGTACTAGGCAAATTCTTAGGTGATCTGTTGGCTACCAGTACATTCACTCCCTGGAAAATAAACTCTACTCCTCCAGAGTAACATCCACATCCTGCATCTGATCTAACCATCCTGCTGTAAACATCACGTTCTTTCCCCTTCCTCATCATTCACTATTTTCATTATCCAAGCCTCCCCTTTTGATCTTTGCCATGATGCCACATGACCACTTGATTGTCTGGCCCATTTCCCCCTTTTTTGGCATTAAATCAATTAATCAAAACATTAACGGTGCAGATCTGAAAAAAGTATAGTTCTCGAAATTGATGGATGAATGAAAGAAAG
>JACEEZ010001822.1:145000-172500 GCA_016584305.1 Chionoecetes opilio
AGAGTCACAGTGTCCTTGGTGATGTGAACACCAGTACGAGGTTGTTGGTAATCCATGTCCTCTGCATTCCTTCATGTCGTTGGTCAGCCAAGGTAGACACATCAGCAGCAGGTCCTTCGCTGTGTGGCAGCTGAAAAAATTGTAGAAATTTTGTGACAACTTCATATCTGGTTCCTCTCTCTGCTGCAGTCTTGCAGCCCTCTCTGCTTGCTGCTGGGACCGTGACTCAAATATCTTGTCATGACCAGACATGTGGGCCTTATCTCTCTTCTTCTGATCCTGGTAGACCTGATGTCCTTGTCCTTCTTCTCCCTTGCTAGCAGTCGGTTTCCCCTCTATTTCCTGGATGGCATCTGAAGCTCCTATGTCGAACAGGCTATCTAATTCCAAGACAATGCACTCCTTTTCCCTCCAGGTCACCTGTTCTACCTTTATTCCTTGCTAGATCTCTGTGTTGCTTTGTGAAAGTGTCATGAATGCTGCGCTGCATTGTACTTGGTCATGGTCTTGATCCTAGCCATCTGCCAGAATGGATTATAGCCGCCACTGTTTTCATTGGCGAGGTCTTGATGCTTAGGATTCCCTGTATTTTCTGGCCAACTCTGGAGATGGAGGAAGTACGGAATGCCTGTCCTGTTGGTGGGTAACTGGGAGCCACTGATTGCTGCTGATGGGTAGCCGATCAGAAGGTTTCTGTAGCAGATCTAGTACAGGTCCGGCGGTGACGCTTGTCTCTGGACTGCAGGTGGATGTTCTGAGATTCAACTTTGCGTCCCTCGAGCTCCTTGCTTTTTTTTTACTGCCATAGTGAAGTTATCTTGTGAAGTATCTCTGGATTTGTTACAGTTTCAAATCAGATCTGCAACAAACATAACACCTTAGAGTCTGCCTACAACCATTGTGAATTTGTGACTACAGAGTGAAATAAATTATATTTAGTTTAATTTTTTTTGAAAATTGGTCTGTAAATTATCCATGTAATATTTCCATAATGTTTTTTGCTATGCTTGTGATGTTTCAGTCAGAATCTAATTACTGCTTTACTGCTTATGTCGCCCATGGTTATTGGTGAAAAAATAGGCGAAACAAACATCAAAATTCTCCGAAACTGGCGTTTCAGAAAACGTGTATAGAATAGAACTTCCTGCTTCATGAGCAAAATTCCAATTTGGCTTATATGGTTGTAATTTTCGACTTTTCCAGGTCAAAAAACATTGACACCGTGCGTAGGGTAATAAAAGCTAGGAAAAAATTGTTTTCTGAAAAGGTCTAATAGTACATAGCGGTATTTTGTAGAGACTTATCTGGGCTGAGTTAAAATTGGTACTTCATTTTTGTACGCATTTTATTTATAAGTCCAATAAGGAATATATAAATATTTGCCAACTAGATATGTGAGTTAACACAGCCATGCGTGTTGAAGGGGCGCGTGAGAGGTGCGTCCTGATAGTGCGTTGTCCGAGGAGGGCCTTCTGCCTTCGTTTCCTCCCTGCTTCCGGCAGCTCCTGTCCTCCTGTTTCCTACCTGGCGTTGGCAATTTATAAATGGCTGATTCCTATACATCTGGCCTGTGACCTACTTGCTCGAGCTATCATAGTGCAAACTGTCACTGGTCTCACGATGGAACAATGGCAGGAGAAAGGAATATACATATAATTTTATATACATACTACTAATATTATAATATATATCTAGTATATATAATATATATATATAGATATATATCTACTACATATACTCAAATGACTACCACTGTTTCGATTGCCGACCTCGTTTCGATTCGCACCACACAAGCTGACATGTCGCCCACAAACCATTGTTTCATTTCAGTCCCTACCAACTCCAAGACAGCATACACAACCAAGGTCGCGTTAAGTACAAATTATATTTTATTTATTAGTTTATTTTAGAAAATATAGGAATATTTTATTGTTTCTTAGAATTAATTTTTAGAATGTTCCTTTTTAGCATTACATATATTAAATTTTAACTATTTTTTTTTAGCCTTATGATGCCAAGTGCCTTGGCGAAACGTTGCTAACCAACCCCAAGTATACCGATTGTCTCTGTTCACCCTGAAACACCATGATATAATATATTATATCGATAATATACATATATAGTATATATATCATATATATATATTATAATATATATATATATATGTATATATATATAATATATAGTAGTATATAATTTATATGTGTGATAATGTTACTAAAAACACTGATTCATTTGATGTTAAGTACATGAAATTATCCTGTCTGAATTTTAATACGTGTTTACCCTTGCGTGATACTGTTGTAATTCATAGTTATAGTTTTATGCAAGTTGGTAGAGTGTGTTAGAAGTGATAACTGACTGACATTGCCGGGCGCTATATAATTTGTCCTCAAATTAGGCACATAAGAATTAGCTAGGGAATAACAATGTAAAAGGTCTTATACACCTAACAAAGGCTATATATATAGAAAACTAAACTCTAAACTTCCCAAAGCTTAATTCCTATCGCTAAAAGTGAGTAAAATCTGAGCTAAATACATAAAGAAAATTGGTCACGATAACTTCGGCCGACCGGATAAGGAAGGATGGGCCGCTGGAATTCCAAGTAACATGAGGATATTGTTACAAATTCTAATGTGGAAAACAATAATTACATGATGTTCAACATCAAAGAAAATGAGATGGCCGATAAAAATTATTATCTGTGTCAGTACTAGCGTGGATCACATCGCTGGGAGGATGGCGGCCCATCCTTCCTTCTCTGGTCCCGCCGAATTCTTCGTGACAATTTTTTTTATGTATTTTAGCTTCAGTTTTACTCCCTTTTAGCGATAGGAATTAAGCTTGGGACTGAGGTGCTGTGAAGTTGGGGCAGGTGTATCCACTTCTTTTCCTGTGAATACAGGAGTGAGGCAAGGTGCTCCTTGCCCCATCACTTTTTCAGGCTTGTATGGACTGGGTATTGGACAATGGTGTAGATCAAGTGATTGTGGAGCATCCGTCGGCAAAACACCAAGATTCACTGATCTTATTTTTGACCGATGATGCGTAATCTTTGCTGAGTCGTTGGAGTCCTGGTGATGGCTCTCGAGGCCGCTGCACGAGAGGCAAAGCCTTTGGGACTTGAGGGTCTCCTGGCTCAAGACCAGGTCCAGGTGTTGGAGACCTACTTAATGAAGCATTACAGTCTGTTCATGCGTGTGGCGAGGTCATTGAGATCTTGGAAAGTTTTACATACCTTGGTAGCGCAGTCCATAATGACGGCGGTCACGTCAAGAAGTCTTTACGGCGGATTGGCATCAGCCCACGGTGTTATGGACTCGCTCAGCGGGAATATTTGGCGTTGTCGGTACCTGTGGCAGGTGGACAAAGATCGGATCTTCAGTCGCTTGTGATCCCTGTCTTACTCTATGGTTGTGAGACATGGACATAAATAGTGACTTGATGAGACGAATCATGCCTTTGGTAAGAAGTGTCCCTTCCGCAGAATCATGGGGTATCGCTGGGATGATTACGTGTTCAAATCGCGATTGCACGTGAGACGAATCGAGTCCTATTACCTGCATAGTCCCGTCAGCGCCCAACCTTCGGCTAATGGGCATGTGGCACGCTACCCTGAAAACCGATCCTTCCCATCGGTTGTATCTCTAAGAGACAATCCGCGTGGGAGGAGGGCCAAGGGGCCCCACACGGCTCGTGCTGTGCAAGTGATGTTTCCTGTCGAGGTTGCTTGGTATGGGAAAGGAGCTGCATGGAACTCCGCGTGGTGACCCCCGGGAGTGGCGTCGTAGGGTGGGCGAGGCGACAGGCGCCCCCCGGCTAATGCCCCCAATGTTGAATTGATTGATGACTAGCGTGGTAAATCCACAATGTGCAAATATCACAGTTAATAATTGTAAAGTCTAGGGTGTAGTCAGTGGTACGGATACCGTAGACGGTAGCTAGCAATCTCACTTGTCATCGCAAGTAGTTGTGAAAATTACAGGGTAAAAATTGAAAAGAACATTTCCGTAATTAAATCGTAATCTTAAATCGTCCAAATATCGTAAAAAAACCCTGAATGTATCAAGTACCGACGAAGGCTCGTCTGACTGTAGAGCTGCTTCTGGGTTTGCATTGTGTGTGGCAAATCCAAGTTTGCCAAAAAATCATACTACATGATAATAATTCATGCTATGTAGAAAATAGTTTGACATCGAGAGTGTAAAAACTGACTGGCAGAGAAATTAATGAAGTTTTACACATGTAATGACTTCAGAAAACATGGTGATGTATAACAGGTAGAATGAGACACTCTTTGGCTCTTGTAGAATCATCATAAATCTTGTAAGAATCATGTGCTAAAGCAGCAAGATTAACCATTACAGTATGGATGATGGCATGAGGACAGGAAACTGTCACTCAGGTTTAATAAAAAATTTAGATTGGTGTTCTCCATGGAGTGATTAAAGTACAATGTACACCAAAATTAAATTAAAATTAATTAATTATTATTAATTAATTAAATTTAAAAATTATTTTACACCATAAAAAATTAGTTTCCATGGGAGTAAATAGAAAAGCTCCAATTGGAGGTAATCTTATCAAGGGAAATGCACAATCAATCAATCATTGGGGCATACGCAGGGGGTGCGTCGGAAAAGACACCCCACCCTAGACACCACTCCGTGGTCACCACGCGCGAGTTTCCCAGTGCAAGCTCCTTTTTCCCATCCAAGCAGCTCTCGACAAGAACATCAACTTGCCCCAGCAAGCCACGAGCCTTGTGGGCTCCTCCCTCTTGGCCTCCTCCCGCCGGATTGTCTCTTCCAGATACCACCCGATAGGAAGGCTCTGTTTCAGGGTAGCGTGCCACATGCCCATATAGCCGAAGTTGTCGCTGACGGACTGAGCAGGTAATATGCCTCGGATTCAGTTCACGTGCAATCGCTGATTTGACACGTAATCATCCCAGCGATACCCATGCTTCTGGAAGGAGAAAGAACACTTATTAAAAAGGCATTGATTCGTCTCTTCAAGTCCACTATTTAGTGGTCCATGTCTCACGAACCATAGAGTTAAACCGGGATCACAAGCGATTTGAAGATCACCTGTCGGATACCTGCCAGGTAACGACAACGCCACATTACTCCCGCTGAGCGAGTCCATAACACCGTGGTCTATGCCAATCCGACGTAAGACTTCTGGACTGTGACCCGCGTCATTATGGACTGCGCCTACCAAGGTATGTAAACTTTTCCAAGATCTCAATTGTCCTCGCCACAACGCATGAAAGACTTTACTGCTTCGTCTATAATGTCTCCAACATCCTGGACCTTGATAATGAGCCAGGAGACCTCAAGTCCAAGGCTTTGCCTCCTCGTCGCGCCTCGAGAGCCATCACCAGGACCTCCAACGACTCAGCAAAAGATTACTGCATCATCGCAAAAACCAGATCAGTGATCTTGGTGTTGCCGACGATCTCCACAATCCCTTTTGATCTACACACCTTGTCCAATACCCAGTCCATATCAAGCGTTGAAAGGGATGGGCAAGGAGCACCCTTGCCTCACTCCTGTATTCACAGTAAAGAAGCTGGATACACCTGCCCCACACTTCACAGCACTCTCAGCTCCCAATACAGAACCAGTCATGCAAACAATAGTCCTTGTGCAGGAATCCCTCGAGTCGCAGAATATCCCAGAGTAACCACGATGCACTGAGTTCCAAACGCCTTCTTGAGATCAACATAGGCTGCAAGCATCCTGTCGAAGCTCACGACGGCGTTCCACCAAGACACGAATCGCTTAGGATACGTTCCTTTGTTGACTTACCAGGCGTGAACCCAGACTGCTGAGGTCTCTGAGATGCTTCACCAGATGACTGCGAATCCGTTCACCAATAGATGGGTAAGCACTTGTCTGGTCGCTGAGCAGTGTAATACCGCGGTATTGTTGTAGTCCTGAGGTCCCCTTTCCCTTTCCAGATAGGGACGACCAGCCCCCTTATTCCAGTCAGGAGGAATGGTACCTGATTGCCACACGGCAGTCAGGACAGCATCATCCCGCGGATCAGGCCTCCACCCCCACTTTGAGGAGCTCAGCACTGATATTACAAACACCAGCTGCCTTTCCACCCTCGCAACTTTGCTACAGCCTCTCTGACTTCGTCAAGAGAGGTTGCGGTTTCGTCAATGGGAGGATCGCATACACTGCCTGTAACCGTGGTGTGAAGCTCCTCAGTGGAGTTGGTGGGGGGGGTAGGGGGAGTCCACACTTAACAACTGCCCAAAGTAACTCAGCCCAACGAGCCATCTGCCCTCCATGTCCCGACACGATGCTCCCGTCTGCTGTTCGAATAGCACTCGCCCGAGAGGAGACTTGGAAACGGAGCTTCTTCAGGGCTCGATAGAGTCGGGTCGGAGTCATTATCGTTCAAACATGACCCTCGCATCCTCAGCGAGACTCCTGACATACTCTCTCCTTGTTCTCTCCCCAGAGGGTTCTAGTCCGCGTACATAGCCCTGTGCTGGTCTGGTTCCCAGCCAGCCTGGCGCGCGACTCTACTCGATTTTCTCCAGCTCCGCCGTCGAGACTAAACCACGCCTTGACCTCGTGCGCTCCCCATACACTCCTTGCAGCCTGTAGAGTTTTTCACGTTTGAAGGTATCCCACAGTTCTACAGGTCCCCGAGAGCCCGAGCACATCAAACGCGAGTTGAGACTGCCACCGCATACTCATGAGCCACATGTCAAGTCCTTCAGTTTTCTCAAGATGAAACCAGGTACGGCTACCTCTTGAAATTCTTCTGGACTTGCCATGAAGCTTAAGTGTAAGCAACAGAAACAGTCTGTGATCTGTTTCCATAGAACTCAGCACTCCGGTAAACGCCTGCAGTTTCTGGCGGATCCCCACGATTACTAACGAGATGTGGTCGATCTCCTTAGCTACACCTCCGGCACTTAAAACTTTTTAAAAAAAAATACCATGTCCACGTGCATCTCTGGTTCTGATACCAAGAACCTGCAATTCTCAACCTTCTGGACCTTGCAAAAGTTCAGAGCAGAGTACTGTTTTGTGTTCTGGTAGACCGAGCCATGGAACCACACATACTCCGTATCCATCTCTCACAGTGCCAGTAGTAGCCGAAATGCACAGGTAGCTTGTAAAGCCATTTCGAGGTGTAAAAAGGATAAGGTGGGGCAATAGTATTTGGTAATGACGTGGAATATACATTACTCCTCATTAGGGCAGATTATACATACCCCAGCTGAAAATGTTTATTTGAAAAAAAAGACGTGCACAGATTGCTATGACATATTTTACCGTATCTGCCCAATGAAATGAGACAAAGTGTCCTGATACATGCATGGAGTTCTCAGAGATCAGCAATCTGTTGATGGTAAAGTAACATTGAACAGAGAACCATGTAAAATTTCTAGATAGGGTATAATTTCAAAACCATGTTGATAGGGCCATTGGGGTAGCAAAGGAACGATTTATCAATCCTTACTGCGTGGAAAGAAATTTAGCTGTGAGTATAAAGCTATCTTCGTCAATGGGGAACATGTTAAGAGAGATAATTTTATTGTGGTCTATCAATTGTTTTCTGAGGTCTGTATTAAAGACAAGTAGTTATTCGTAATTTCTCTGCTAGTTTGATTTTGTTAGTAAGTAATGATAAATGGGTTAGTAGTGTACATCAGGTAATACATGTGCGCATCTGTTAATAGTTCTGAGTAGCTGCTTGTCATGCATTAGTAAACCTAGATTAGTTGTTGAGTAAGTACACAATCCTATCATTTCAATAGTAGCGTGGTAACAACAGGAAAACGTAATAATAAATTCTCTGTAGTGAATGTAAGTTCAAGTATGTCATTTAATACGTAGCAATACATCCAGAAAAACATGTACCTGTGTAACAATAGTGCGTTAAGTATTCATGCAAGAAATTGTGAATTTGCAACAATAGTGCGTAAAATTCCATTTTGAGGGAATGTAAGTAAATAATGTCATGCAACAAAAGTGCGTACTGGTAAATGTGAATAATGCAACTATAATTGCAGCTTTACTCTTACATAATAGTATTCCTTAATATGAATAGTTAATACATAGTTTATCAAGTTTCTGGGTCATCAATTACGTTTTTTCTATCTGCAGGGCTACAAGGTAAAATGGTAAACTATATCAGTTTTCTATTAGTAGTTGGTCACAATAATATGTAAAGTTTAAACCCCCCCAAGAAAACGTAAAAACACCAATGGAACTATTTTCACCAAGAGTGTTAGAACATTGGCTTGGTGTGTTGTGTAGACATCTTCTAAAAAGAGAACACCATTAAATTCAGAATACATTGGTAATTGGAAAATAATCCGTTGAACTGATATAAAATTAATGATATGGAAATGATAGGGAATGGAATGACGCTACTGTTTCTGCGTGTGTGACCGCAATTTGTGACGGTAATCATTTTGTAGCAGTGTGGTGGTCATCAGTAACTACAGTGTGTCCTGTGTTTTAGTATTTGGGCATGGTAATTCGTCCACCTGTAATCTAATCCTCTGCTACTACGTTTAACCTGGTCTATATGGACTGTCTTTTGCATGGAACTTATAACCATGTGTTTGTATAGTTATTTTGTGTCATGTATAAGTCTGATAATTGTAAGACTTATCTGGTATGAGTTTAAAAATGGTACTTCCAGCTTTGTACACATTTATTAGAGTCCAATAAGAAATTGTAGAGATTACCACCAAGGACAATGATGTCCTTGAGTCACAGCCAGGGAGTGCCGGACGGAGAAAGTGAGGGTGCGTGTTTGGTAGTGTCGATGTCCGAGGGCTTCTCCCTTTCCTTCCTGCTTCTTGTCACTCGTTCCTCCCGTTTCTTGCTTTCCCGTCACGAGATGACGTTTATCATTTACATGCTAGCCATAACAACTGACTTCGAGGTCATTTGTTTTTGTGATCCACTTCCTTGGTCTAAACAAAGGTTGAGCAATCCTTTGTTCTCATGGCTAACTTAGTAAAAGATACATAACTTCTAATGCATTAATATGTACATGATTACAATCATGATGTTTTTCAAAATACACTGGTTCATTTGATGTTAGTACATGAAAATATCATGTATGGTGTTGTACCTACTTTTTACTTGTGTGATAATAGGTTGTAAGTCAATCATAATAATAGTTTATGCAGGTTATTATATTGTTAGAGTGATAACTGACTGACATATGTTCAATTGCAAATGGACTCTTGTAAGCTCCTTTCAAATGTAAATCTAACTTTGCGTTAATTGTTGCATCTGACAGTAACATCCACGCCTATAGCAATGTGCTTATTCTGCTGTGTAATGGGCGTTGGTATTTAATCATGTCCTCTCTGGACAATCAATAGCGTCTGTGGACACGCTTGTATATTTTCTGAAAATCAGCCACTCTACCTTGTAACGTATCATCACCATTATATATTGGCTGTAGACCTCTGCTCTTAGAAGAGTGTAAGGTTGTCTTTTGTCTTGCCCAAAGACCAATGAATGTGGTGTGTTACACATTTATGACCTTGTGTAAGGAAGAGTTAAGGGTGGCAGACACTTTGGGCATCCATTTCATCTCAGCGAGAACTGTAAGGATTGTGCCAAAGACTACTCTATACTGGACTTGCTACTTGTGCCCGCGCCAACCCGCCCATGACCAGTGGAGGCAGTTTTGCGATTCCTGCCATTTTAGAACATCACCCTATTTCCCTTCCAAGGTTTATCAGTATATATGATATACCGTTATCTTTCGTAACTGTTTGTTCTAAATATTATCAAATAAAAACAGTAAAATACCTAAAGATGCCTTATGAGAGAGTGAACAATATGCATGACTCAATATATACTTACACTCTTCGCCATTTAACATTTTGCGAGAAAACATTTTAGATGCTAGCGATAGAAAGAAGCGGATTTTTCATTAGCTTTCCATTGATATATTTCGTATTTCCTGGATAAATCATACCACCATGCTAAAGTAGTCGTTTAGACTAAAAAAATAACATCATCAATCGTATCGGCAAGTAAAAAAGTGTTTCCTGAATACAGTCGACTATGGCATATCAGTATAAAGATACCTTGCTATCTTCGTGAATGTTTGTTTCTATAATATTATCAAATAAAAACTGTAAAATACACATAAGAATTTCCATTATGAGACTCGAAGAAATATCATGAACTTATATTCACCTAAACTCATCGGCAATTTGATATTTGCGTGAAGACTTTTTACATGCCCCATATCAAATAGAAGCGTATTTAATTAGCTTTCATTGCTATATTTCTGTTCTGGATAATGAATTAGAACCATGCATAAATTATCGTTAACTAACTGAATAACATCATCCATCGGGTAATTATCCCGATAGATGATGTTATTATTTTATTAACGCTAATTTTATGCATGGTTATGATTATTTATCAGAAAACGAAATATAGCAATGGAAAGCTAATGAAAATCCGCTCTTTCTATTTCTAGCATCTAAAATGTTTTTCCTCGCAAAATATTAATGGCGATGAGTTTTCCAGTGCATGTTCATATTCTTAACTCTCGCATAAATGGCAAATTCTTTATGCATTTTACTGTTTGTTATTTGATATATTATAGAACAAACATTTTACGAAGATAACGGTATATCATATATACTGGATTAAAACCATAGGCAGGGAAAAGGGATGATGTTCGATGCAGGAATCGCAAAACTGGCCTCCACTGAACTAGCCCCTAAATGAATTAGCAAGTCCAGTATAGAGTAGTCCTTTGGTTGGCTAATGACTTCCATGAGTTGTATACCTCTTCCTGTTTTGTCTATCTACCATGCCGTTGTTGATAGGGTGCTAGCTAGTTTTATGTTCATTTGTTTATGTTGACAAGTTTGCAAATTTTCAGTGGAATTTGGTTTGTTACTCGGTAGCCATTGCTCTGAGATCAATGTGGATGGTAAGATTGAATTTTAAAGAAACCTTCATCCGTAAGTGCTTTATCAACTGTTGAGTCATTTGTCTTTCCAGTGGTACCAAAACTGAAAATCTAGATAATGATCATGGCTTACTAATAATTATTGAGAACTATATTCTGTTAGTGGGAGTTTTTAGCAAGTCTATGGCTATTGTTCTCCCACGGTCCTTTAAGGTGTAGGTTAAGGTATCATAGGGCGGTTTTCCAACTGAACCCTATGTTTCAGCGGAAGATTGACATTTATCTATGTGTGGCAAAAATATCACGGCGCATGTATGGCTAAAAGTATTCTAAACGTGCTTGGTGCAAACATCTTTTTTCCCAGTGTGACCTGCCAAGACTAGAATCATGGAAAAGGGAAAGTATAAGTGCTGCAGGTACTACCAGCTGTGTAAACCTGGCGTTTTTGGTTCCTGTCTTGTTGTGAATATGTATCTCGCACCAAATGTTGTAATGTAATCTAATCAAGGTAGGTGGGGAAAGTAATTTTGGGCAATTTGGGTATCATCTCCTGAACGTCCAAGCAGTATGATGGGAGCACAAAAGGAATTCATTTCGGGGGGGGGGGCTGGTTCCTCCTCAATGTTGGAATACGATTTGGGTGTCATGTTTTTGTTGTTCAGTTGTTGCGGTGTACAAAGGCATATTCCGTGATACATGAATCAGCCACGAAATTTACCTTGCCTGGCAGATACTCAAATTTTGGGTTGAGTCTAGGGATGTGTCAGTCGCCATGTGCTTCATTTGCCTGACAGTTCCCCTTGATTGAATAATTATATTACAAAGGTGTCATGGTCTGTTTTAAACAGAATGTTGTACCATAAATTACAGGAATTTGACATGCTTTAAAGACCATACGACCGCCAGAGCTTTCTTATGGGTGGTGAATATTACGCTCTGCGGGATTGACAGTTCTGGCTGCATAAGCGAATGCACGCCATTTACCTCTATCATCTTTCTGCACTCAGAAACAGCACCAAGCCTATATCTGATGCATCGTGCAGAGTGTAACTGACGTTATAATTCAGGGTAAGCAAGGACTGGGCATCACACAACAATGCCTTTTAATATACAAAAAAACTTCGCTCCTGTGGAGCTTCCCATTAAAATCAAATATTTCTTTAAGAGATGTGAAAGTGGACTTGCAACTCGGAGTAATCCATGATAAATAGTCTGTAAAAACGCACTGAGGCAAAACATCTTCTGAGGGCCTTGACATTCTTAGGTGTTGTAAAATTTTTTCATTTGCATCTACCTTTGACGTTGTGTATGTAATCATTGGCATCCAAACATGACCCATGAAAGAATTTGTTTTCTTCATGAATGAACATTTTAGTTTTCCTTCAAATTAAGCATCTTTAAGTTTAGAAAGTACCCTGTCTAGTGTTTCTTAGGTGAAAATTTGTGTCTGGGGGACAAATGACATGTCGTCCAGGATGCAAAAACTGTATCTCCTGTAATTCGGGAGAAAACGTGTTGATTAGATACTGAAAAGCTGTGGGCTCCTGCTATTCCAAATGGGAGTGTTTTAAAGCAAAATGGCCAAGGCGTACTGAACGCTGTGAGGTCCTTTAGATACTAACTTCATCTAATGGACCTGCCAGTATCCACTGACAAGGTTCGAGTTGTAGAGAACACTCTCTTATCAGGCCCTATGGAAATCAGCAATCCTGTAATACAGGTAGAGGAACCTGGTATTTGACCAACATCATTGGTCGCCGATAGTGTAGGACCAAGGCCATCGCCTGTTTTCTTAAGGGATACAAAAATACATGGAAAATTCCATGGGCTGGTGGATGCTTCAATAACATCATCCTCTAACATTTTATTGTCCATGCCTCAAGTATAGGCCCTTTGTGAGTGGGATTAATCTTATGGGAATGTAGAATATGTTGTGTACAGGTAAAGGAATTGTGATGAGTAATAAAGTATGTACACTGGAAATGCCCACGTGCATAATTAAGGTAAAAATTAGTGCAGAAGGCCTTATATGGTTGTGATAAGTGGTGATGAGGGAGAACGGCGGCGGTGTGGTGGTGGTGGTTCAGCCATATGCTTTGTGGCGACTGGCAGTACGTTCGAATGTACTCACAAACATCACTCGGGCCATTTTTTCTACCCAACGCTCAGACAAGTGCGGACAACTACTAAACTATTATTTAATGGCAAAAATTAAAATACATAGTAAAATGTATTAGTAGATATGTGTAAAACAGTTAAAATACTGATGCGTCTGGACTCGCTTGGTGTTGGTACGACTCACAAATCTCCACTGGCCGGGCTTTGAGTACACATTCTTGTATATCCCACAGGTGATTATGACCCCGACCGTCCGTAAGCTCCCCGGTGGGATATAACAAGAATTGTACTCAAAGCCCGGCAGTGGAGATTTGTGCAGTCGTAACCAACACAGCGAGTCAAGTACGGCATCAGTATTTAACTGTTTTACACATATCTACTAATACATTTTACTAGTGTAATTATAATTTTTGCCATTAATAATCGCTTAGTTAGTGTCTCGCCCTTGTTCTGAGGCGTGTGTAAAAAATGGCCCGATGATGTTTGTGAGTACATTTGAACGTACTGCCAGTCGCCACAAAGCAATCTTTCTGACCACCACCACCACCACCGCCGTTCTCCCTCATCACCACTATCACAACCATATAAGGCCTTTCTGCACCAATTTTTACCTTAATATGACACGTGTGCATTCCAGTGTATATAACCTTATTACTCTCACATTCTTTGCTCCTGTACACACCTATCTACATTCCTTGCATATAGATTTAACCCACTCACAAAGGCTATCTTGATGGCATGGTCCAATAAATGTTAGAGGATGTTTATTGAAGCATCCACACCCATTGGAATTTCATTATTTTGTATCCCTAAGAAAACAGGCGATTGGCCTTGGTCGTACACTACGGCGACTCAATGATTTTTGTCAAATTACCAGGTACTCTACTGTCTTACAGGTTGCTGATGTACCATAGGGCCTGATAAGAGAGTGTTCTCTACACTCGACCTTGTCAGTGGATAATGGCAGGGCCCTTAGATGACGTATCTAAGGACCTCACAGCGTTCAGTACTCCTTCAGCCATTTTGCTTTAAAAACTCCATTTGGAATAGCAGGCGCCCCACTAGCTTTTCAGTATCTAATCAACACTGTTTTCTCCGAATTACAAGGAGATTACAGTTTTTTTCATTCCTTGGAGCGACATAGTCATTTGTACCCCAGACACAAATTTTCACCTATAGAACACTAGACAGGGTACTTTCTAAACTTAAAGATGCTAATTTAAGGTAAAACTAAAATGTTCAACTTCATGAAGAAGCAACGTTCCTTTCTGGGTCATGTTTTTGGATGCATGATTTACAATACTACAACGTCAAAGGTAGATGCCAATGAAAAAAATTTTTCCAACACCTAAGAATGTCAAGGCCCTCAGAAGATGTTTTGCTCATGGTTTTTACAGACTATTTATCATGGTTACTCACGAGTTGCAAGTCCACTTTCACATCTCTTAAGAAATATTTTAGAATTTTTATGGGAAGCTCCACAGGAGCAAGTTTTTTGTATATAACTGGCATGTTTGTGGTTTATGCCCAGTCCTTGCTTACCCTGATTATACACGTCCGTTACACTCTTCACTGATGCATCAGAATAGGCCTAGGGGCTGTTCTGATGCAGAAAGATGATAAGGTAAATGGCGTGCATTAGCTTATGCCAGCAGAACTGTCAATGCCCGCAGAGCGTAACTCTTCACCACCCCTAAAGAGCTCTGGCGGTCGTATGGTCTTTAAAAGCATTTCAAATCTGTAATTTATGTGTCCAACATTCTTGTTAAAACAGACCTGCACCTGTAATATAATTATTCAATTCAGGGCACTGTCAGAAATGACCATTGGCGACTGACATCCTAGACTTCCACCCAAAATTTGAGTAATCTGCCAGCAAGGGTAAATTTCGTGGCTGATTCATTATCACGGATATTGCTCTTGTAACCGCGAACACCTGAACAACCAGACATACACCCACATCGTATCCCAACATTGAGGAGGAACGCGAAATGATTCCTTTTGTGCTCCCATCATTTACTGCCTTGGAGTCAGGAAGATGATACCCAATTGCCAAAATTACTTTCCCCCTCCTTGAGTTTAGCTTACTTACAACATTTTGGTGCGAGATACATAGCTCACAACAAGACAGGAACCAAAACGCAGGTTACACACTGGTATTACCTTCAGCACTATTACTTTCCCTTTTTCCATGATTCTAGTCTTGCAGGTCACACTGGGAAAAAATGATTTTGCACCAAGCACGTTAGAATACTTTCGCCATACATGCGCCGTGAGATTTTTGCACACATAGATAAATGTACAATCTTCCGCTGAAACAATAGGGTTCGTTGGAAAACATGCCCTATGCTACTTATCCTACACCTTAAGGACCTTGGGAGCAATAGTCCCATAGACTTGTCTAAAACTCCCACTAACAGAATCTGTTCTCAATAACTTATTAGTAGCCATTGATCATTATCTAGATTTTCAGTTTTGGTACAACTGAAAGAACAAAATGACTCTACTTTCTAAAGCACTTTACTGAATGAAGTTTTCTTTAAATTCAATTACCATCCACATTGCTCTCAGACAATGGTACCGAGTTTTAACAACAATCTCACTGAAAGTTTGCAAACTTTGTCAACATAAACAAATGTAACATAACTAGCTATCACCCTATCAACCAACGCCATGGGTAGATAGACAACAGAAATTATACACACTCATGAAGTCATTAGCACAACCAAAGACTACTCTATACTGACTTGCTACTCATTTTTGGGCTATTCCAGTGGAGGCCAGTTTTGCGATTCCTGCCCCTTTCGAACTCACTCCCTTTTCCCTTCCTATGGTTTATTCAGTATATATGTTACCGTTATCTCGTAAAATGTTTGTTCTATAAGTTATCAAATAAAAACAGTAAAATGCATGAAAAAAGAATGCCATTATGCGAGGGGGGGGGGGGGGGGGTGGGGGGTTTAAAGAAATATGACATTCACTTGACTCATCGCCATTTAATATTTTGCGAGAAACATTTTGATGCTGAGAAATAAAAGAAGCGGATTTTCATTAGCTGCCATTGCTATATTTGTTTCTTGATAATAATCATACCCAATGCATAAATTAGCGTTACTAAAAATAACATCTACTATCGGGATAATTACCCGATGGATGATGTTTTATTCATTTAGTACGATAATTTAATGCATGTTCTAAGTCATTTATCATGAAAATGAAATAATAGCATGGAAGCTAATTAAATTCCGCTTCTATTTGATATGTTGCATGTAAAAAGTCTTTCACGCAAAATATTCAAATTTGCGATGAGTTTAGGTGAATAAAGTTTCATGCAATTCTTCAGAGTCTCATATGGAATTTCTTCTGTGGTTTTTACGTTTTTTATTTGATAATATTAATAGAACAAACATCGACGAAGATAGGCAATGTATCAATTTATACTGATATGCCTAGTCTACTGTATTCATGGAAACACTTTTTTACTTGCCGATACGATTGTTATGTTTATTTTTTTTATTTTAACGCTACTTTAGCATGGTTGGTAATTCTTTATCAGAAAACGAAATATATCAATGGAAAAGCCTAATGAAAATCCGCTTCTTTCTATCGCTAGCAGCTAAAAGTTTTCTCGCAAAATGTTAAATGGCGAAGAGTTTAAGTATATATTGAGGTCATGCATATTTCTTCACTCTCTCATAATGGCATTTCTTTAGTGTATTTTACTGTTTTTTATTTGATAATATTATAGAACAAACAGTTACGAAGATAACGGTATATCATATATACTGATAAACCTTAGGAAGGGAAATAGGGGTGATGTTCTAAAATGGCAGGAATCGCAAAAACTGGCCTCCACTGGTCATGGGCGGGTTGGCGCGGGGCACAAGTAGCAAGTCCAGTATAGAGTAGTCTTTGGCACAACCTTACAGTTCTCGCTGGGATGAATGGATGCCCCAAGTGTCTGCCACCCTTAACTCTTCCTTACACAAGTCTACATGTGAAACACCACATTTCATTGTCTTTGGGCAAGACAAAAAACTACCTTACACTCTTCTAGAGCAGAGTCTACAGCCAATATATAATTTTGATGACTACGTTACAGTTAGAGTGGCTGATTTTCAGAAATATACAAGCGTGTCACAGACGCTATTGATTTGTCCAGAGAGGACATGATTAAATACCAACGCCCATACACAGCAGAAAAGCCAATTTCTATAGGCGAGATGTATACTTTCAGATGCAACAATTAACGTCAAAGTTAGATTCTACATTTGAAGGAGCTTACAGAGTCATTGCAATTGAACATATGTCAGTCAGTTATCACTCCTAACATATATAATAACCTGCATAACTATTATTATTATTGAATTACAACTATTATCACACAAGTGTAACAAGTAGTACAACTACCATACATGATATTTTCATGTACTTAACATCAAATGAACCAGTGTATTTTTAGAAACATCATGATCATGTAATCATGTACATATAATGCATTTAGAAGTATATGTATCTTTTACAAGTTAGCCATGAGAACAAAGGATTGCTCAACCTTTTGTTAGACCAAGGAAGTGGATCACAAAACAAATGTACCTAAGTCAGTTGTTATGGCTAGCATAAATGATAACGTCATCTCGTGACGAAAGCAAGAAACGGGAGGAACGAGTGGACAGAAGCAGGGAAGAAAGGGAGAAGCCCTCGGACATCGACACTACCAACACGCACCTCTCACTTTCTCCGTCCGGCACTCCCTGGCTGTGCTCAAGACATTCATTGTACTTGGTTGTAATCTCTACAATTCTTATTGGACTCTAAATAAATGTGTACAAAGCTGGAAGTACCATTTTAACTCATACCAGATAAGTCTCTACAATTATCAGACTTATACATGGACACAAAATAACTATACAACACATGTATAAGTTCCATGCAAAGACAGTCCATATAGACCAGGTAAACGAGTAGCAAGAGGATTAGATACAGGTGACGAATTACCATGCCCAAATACTAAAACACAGGACACACCTGTAGTTACTGATGACACACACACTGCTACAAATGATTACCGTCACAAATTGCGGTCACACACGCAGAAACAGTAGCGTCATTCCATTCCATATCATTCCATATCATTACATTTTATATCAGTTCAACTGATTATTTTACAATTACCATGTATTCTGAATTTTAATGTGTGTTCTCTTTTTAGAAGATGTTACACAACACACCAAGCCAATGTTATATACACTCTTGAAAATACGTTCCATTGGTGTTTTTACGTTTTTGGGGGGGTTTAACTACATATTATTGTGACCAACTACTAATAGAAACTGATATAGTTACCATTTTTACCTTGTAGCTCCTGCACGATAGAAACGCTAATTGATGACAGAAACTTGATAAACTATGTATAAATATTCACATTAGAATACTATTATGTAAGAGTTAAAGCTGCACTTATAGTTGCATTATCACATTTTACAGTACGCACTTTTGTTGCATGACATTATTTACTTACATTCCTCAATTAATGGAATTTTTACGCACTTATTGTTGCAATTCACAATTTTCTTGCATGAAATACTACGCACTTATTGTTACACAGGTACATGTTTTTACTGGAATGTATTGCTTACGTATTAAATGATACGTGAACTACATTCACTACAAGAATTAATTACTTACGTTTTTCCTGTTGTACCACGATCACTATTTGAATGATAGGATGTGGTACTTACTAACATACTAATCTAGGTACTATATGCATGACAAGCAGCTACTCCAGAACTATTTACACACATGATGCTCACATGTATTACCTATGTACAACTAACTAACCATTTATCATTACTTACTAACAAAATCAAACTAGCAGAGAAATTACGAATAACTACTTGTCTTAATACAGACTCAGAAAACATTGATAGACCACAGATAAACTTAGTCTCTTCTAACATTGTTCACCATGACGAATATAGCTTTATTACTCACAGCTGAAATTTTCTTCCACGCAGTAAGGATTGATAAATCGTTTCCTTTGCTACCACATGGCCCTATCAACATGTTTTGAAATTTATACCCTATCTAGAAATTTTACATGGTTCTCTGTTCAATGTTACTTTACCATCAACATATTTGCTGATCTCTGAGAACTCCATGCATGTATCAGACACTTTGTCTCCTTTCATGGCAGATACGGTAAATATCATATCAATCTGTGCCCAGTCTTTTTTTTCCAAATAAACATTTTCAGCTGTTGTATGTATAATTTGCCCTAATGAGGAGTAATGTATTATTCCACGTCATACCAAATATGCCCACCTTATCCTTTTACACCTCGAAATGCTTTACCAGCTACCTGTGCATTTCTGGCTACTACTGGCACTGTGAGAGATGGATACGAGTTATGTGTTGGTTCCCATGGCTCCGGTACCAGAAACACCAACAGTTCTCTGCTTCTGAACTTTGCAAGGTCCAGAAGGTTGAGAATTGCAGGTTCTTGGTATCAGAGACCAGAGCTGCACCGCTGGACATGGTATAGTAGTGCCGGAGGGGTAGCTAAGGAGATCGACCACATCCTCGTTAGTACTCGTTGGAGGATCCTCCAGAACTGCAGGTTTACCGGAGTGCTGAGTTCTATGGAACAGATCACAGACTTGTTGTTGCTACACTTAAGCTTCATGTCAAGTCCAGAAGAATTTCAAGAGGTAGCCGTACTGTGTTTCATCTTGAGAAACTGAAGGACTTGACATGTGCTCATGAGTATGCGGTGGCAGTCTCAACTCGGTTTGATGTGCTCGGTGCTCTCGGGGACCCTGTAGAACTGTGGGATACCTTCAAACGTGAAACTCTACAGGCTACCAAGGAGTGTATTGGGGAGCGCCCGAGGTCAAGGCGTGGTTTAGTCTCGACGGAGGACGCTGGAGAAAATCGAGGAGAGTCGCGCTGCCAGGCTGGCTGGGAACCAGGACCAGCACAGGGCTCTGTCACGCCGGACTAGAACCTCCTGGGGAGAGACAAGGAGAGGTATGTCAGGAGTCTCGCTGAGGATGTCGAGGGTCATTTGAACGCTAATGACCTACCGACCCGCCTATCGAGCCTGAAGAAGCTCCGTTCCAAGTCTCCTTCTCGGGCGAGTGCTATTCGAACAGCAGACGGGCGCCTCGTGTCGGACATGGATGGGCAGATGGCTCGTTGGGCTGAGTACTTTGGGCAGTTGTTTACGGTGGACCCTCCAACTGAGGAGCTTCACACCACTGGGTTACAGGCAGTGTATGCCGATCCTCCCATTGACGAAACCGCACCCTCTCTTGACGAAGTCAGAGAGGCTGTAGCAAAGTTGAGGGGTGGAAAGGCAGCTGGTGTTTGTAATATCAGTGCGGAGCTCCTCAAAGTTGGGGGTGAGGCCATGATCCGCGGATGCATGCTGTCCTGACTGCCGTGTGGCAATCAGGTACCATTCCTCCTGACTGGAAAAGGGGGCTGGTCGTCCCTATCTGGAAAGGGAAAGGGGACCGTCAGGACTACAACAATTACCGCGGTATTACACTGCTCAGCGTACCAGACAAGGTGCTTACCCATCTATTGGTGACACGGATTCGCAGTCATCTGGTGAAGCATCAGAGACCTCAGCAGTCTGGGTTCACGCCTGGTAAGTCAACAACGGACCGTATCCTAGCGTTCGTGTCTTGGTGGAACGCCGTCGTGAGCTTCGACAGGGATGCTTGCAGCCTATGTTGATCTCAAGAAGGCGTTTGACTCAGTGCATCGTGAGTTACTCGGGGATCTTCTGCGACTTCGAGGGATTCCTGCAAGGACTTTTGGTTGATGACTGGTCTGTATTCTGGGACTGAGAGTGCTGTGAAGTGTGGGCAGGTGTACCCAGCTTCTTTCCTGTGAATACAGGAGTGAGGCAAGGGTGCGTCCTTGCCCCATCCCTTTTAAAACGCTTGTATGGACTGGGTATTGGACAAGGTTGTAGTTTCAAAGGGATTGTGGAGCATCCGTCGGCAACACCAAGATCACTGATCTTTTTTTTGCCGATGATGCAGTAATCTTTGCTGAGTCGTTGGAGGTCCTGGTTGAGGCTTCGGGGCGCTGCACGAGGAGGCAAAGCCTTTGGGACTTGAGGTCTCCTGGCTCTTTATCAAGGTCCAGGTGTTGGGGGACTACTAGACGAAGCAGTACAGTCTGTTCATGCGTGTGGCGAGGACATTGAGATCTTGGAAAGTTTTACATACCTTGGTAGCGCAGTCATAATGACGGCGGGTCACGTCAAGAAGTCTTACGGCGGATTGGCATAGCCCACGGTGTTATGGACTCCCCTCAGCGGGAGTATGTGGCGTGTCGGTACCTGTGCAGGAGGACAGTGGGTCTTCAAATCGCTTGTGATCCCTGTCTTTCTCTATGGTTGTGAGACATGGACACTAAATAGTGACTTGAAGAGACGAATCAATGCCTTTTTAATAAGTGTCTTCGCAGAATCATGGGGTATCGCTGGGATGATTACGTGTCAAATCAGCGATTGCACCGTGAGACTGAATCGAGGCCTATTACCTGCTCAGTCCGTCAGCGACAACTTCGGCTATATGGGCATGTGGCACGTACCTGAAACCGAGCCTTCCTATCGGGTTGTATCTGGAAGAGGGCAATCCGGCGTGGAGGAGGCCAAGAGGAGGAAGCCCACAAGGCTCGTGGCTGGGGCAAGTTGATGTTTCTTGTCGAGAGCTGCTTGGTATGGGAAAGGAGCTTGCATGGGAACTCGCGCGTGGTGACCCCCCCGGGGGTGGTGTCGTTAGGGTGGGTGTGGCGGGCGCACCCCCTGCGTATGCCCCCAATGATTGATGATTGTGCATTTCCTTGATAAGATTTACCCAATGGAAGCTTTTCCTATTCTACTCCCATGGAAACTATTTTTTTGGTGTAAAATAATTTTTAAATTAATTAAATTAATTAATAATTAATTTAATTTTAATTTAATTTTGGTGTACATTTTACTTTATCACTCCCAGGAGAAAAACCAAATCTAAATTTTTTATTCACCTGAGTGAACAGTTTCCTGTCCTATGGGAATAATCCATACTGTAATGGTAATCTTGCTGCTTTAGCACATGATTCTTACAAGATTTATGATGATTCCTACAAGAGCACAAGAGTGCTCTTCATTCTACCTGTTATACATCACCATGTTTTCTGAAGTCATTCAAATGTGTAAACTTCATTTAATTTCTCTGCCAGTCAGTTTTTACACTCGCTGATGTCAAACTATTTTTACAATAGCATTGAATTATTATCATTTATGTATGATTTTTTTTGGCAAACTTGGATTTGCCCACACACAATGCAAACACAGCAGCAGCTCTACAGTCAGAGGAGCCTTCGTCGGTACTTGATACATCAGGGTTTTTTTACGATTATTTGACGATTTAAGATTACGATTTAATTACTTGAAATGTTCTTTTCTCATTTTTACCCTGTAATTTTCACAAACTACTTTCGCTGACAAGTGAGCTTGCTAGCTACCGTCTACGGTATACGTACACTTGCTACACCCTAGACTTTACAATTATAACTGTGATATTTGCACATTGTGGATTTACCACGCTAGTCAATCAATCAATCAATCATTGGGGGCATACGCCGGGGGGCGCGTCGCCTCGCCCACCCTACGACGCCACTCCCGGGGGTCACCACGCGCGAGTTCCCATGCAGGCTCCTTTCCCATACCAAGCAAACTCTCGACAGGAAACATCAACTTGCCCCAGCCACGAGCTTGTGGGCGCCCCCTTGGCCTCCTCCACGCCGGATTGTCTCTTACAGATACAACCCGATGGGAAGGATCGGTTTCAGGGTAGCGTGCCACATGCCCATATAGCCGAAGTTGGCGCTGACGGACTATGCAGGTAATAGGACTCGATTCAGTCTCACGGTGCAATCGCTGATTTGACACGTAATCATCCCAGCGATACCCATGATTCTGCGAAGACACTTATTACCAAAGGCATTGATTTCGTCTCATCAAGTCACTATTTAATGTCCATGTCTCACAACCATAGAGTAAGACAGGGATCACAAGCGACTTGAAGATCCGGATCTTTGTCCACCTGCACAGGTACCGACAACGCCAAATATTCCCGCTGAGCGAGTCCATAACACGTGGGCTATGCCAATCCGCCGTAAGACTTCTTGACGTGACCCGCCGTCATTATGGACTGCGCTACCAAGGTATGTAAAACTTTCCAAGATCTCAATGACCTCGCCACACGCATGAACAGACTGTACTGCTTCATTAAGTAGGTCTCCAAACACCTGGACCTTGTCTTGAGCCAGGAGACCTCAAGTCCCAAAGGCTTTGCTCTTCGTGCAGCGCCTCGAGAGCCATCACCAGGACTCCAACGACTCAGCAAAGATTACTGCATCATCGGCAAAAATAAGATCAGTGATCTTGGTGTTTGCCGACGGATGCTCCACAATCACTTTGATCTACAACCTTGTCCAATACCCAGTCCATACAAGCCTTGAAAAGTGATGGGGCAAGGACGCACCCTTGCCTCACTCCTGTATTCACAGGAAAGAAGCTGGATACACCTGCCCCACACTTCACAGCACTCTCAGTCCCAAAGCTTAATTCCTATCGCTAAAAGTGAGTAAAATCTGAGCTAAATACATAAAAAAAATTGTCACGAAGAATTCGGCGGGACCAGAGAAGGAAGGATGGGCCGCCATCCTCCAGCGATGGTGATTCCACGCTAGTACTGACACATATATATAATTTTACTCGGCCATCTCATTTTCTTTGATGTTGAACATCATGTAATTCATTGTTTTCCACATTAGAATTTGTAACAATATCCTCATGTTACTTGGAATTCAAGCGGCCCATCCTTCCTTCTCCGGTCCCGCCGAATTATTCGTGACAATTTTCTTTATGTATTTAGCTCAGATTTTACTCACTTTTAGCGATAGGAATTAAGCTTTGGGAAGTTTAGAGTTTATGTTTTCTATATATATAGCCTTTGTTAGGTGTATAGCTCCTTTTACCATTTGTTATTCCCTAGCTAATTCTTATGTGCCTAATTTGAGGACAAATTATATAGCGGCCCGAGCAATGTCAGTCAGTTATCACTTCTAACACATATACCAACTTGCATAACTATAACTATTGAATTACAACTAGTATCACGCAAGTGTAACACGTATTATAAATTCCAGACAGGATAATTTCATGTACTAACATCAAATGAATCAGTGTATTTTAGTAACATTATAAACATATAATTATATATATATAATATATATATATATATATATATATATATATATATATATATATATATATATATATATATATATATATACTATATATATATATATCATGGTGTTTCAGGGTGACAGAGACACTCGGTATACTTGGGGTTGTTTATGCAACGTTTCGCCAAGGCACTTGGCATCATCAGGCTAAAAATAGTTAAAATTTAATATATTGTAATGCTAAAAAGCGAACATCTAAAAAATTAATTCTAAGAAACAATAAAATATTCCTATATTTTCTAAAATTACTAACTAATAAATAAAATATAATTTGTACTTAACGGACCTTGGTGTGTATGCTGTCTGAGTTGGTAGAGGACTGAATGAACACTGGTTTTGTGGGCGACATTTCAGCTTGTGTGGGGCGATCGAACCGAGAGTCGGGCAATCGAAACAGTGGTAGTCATTTGAGTATATGTAGTATATATATATATATATATATATATATATATATATATATATATATATATATATGTAGTATTAATGTATATAAAATTATATGTATATCTTTCCTGCCATGGTCCATCGTGAGAACCAGTGACAGTTTGCACTATGATAGCTCGAGCAAGTAGGTCACAGGCCAGATGTATAGGTATCAGCCATTTATAAATGCCAACGCCAGTTAGAAACAGGAGGAAGGAGCGGCCGGAAGCCGGGAGAACGAAGGCAGAAGGCCTCGGACAACAGCACTATCAGGACGCACCTCTCACGCGCCCCTTCAACACGCATTGGCTGTGTTCACTACATATCTAGTTGCAAATATTTATATATTCCTTATTGGACTTATAAATAAAATGCGTACAAAACTGAAGTACCATTTTAACTCAGCCCAGATAAGTCTCTACAAATATACCGATATGTACTATTAGACCTTTTCAGAAAACAATTTTTTCCTATTTTTATACCCTACTGCACGGTTTCCAATGTTTTTTGACCTGGAAAAGTCGAAAATTACAACCATTATAAGCCAAATTGGAACTTTTGCCTCATGAAGCATGAAGTTCTATTCTATACACGTTTTCTGAAACGCCAGTTTCGGAGCATTTTGATGTTTGTTTTCGCCTATTTTTTCACCAATAAATGGGCATAAGCAGGTTAAAGCAAGTAATTAGATGCTGACTGAAACATCAAAATGCATAGAAACATTTATGGAAATATTACATGTGATATTTACAGACCAATTTTCAAAAAAATTAAACTAAATATAATTTATTTCACTCTAGTCACAAATTCACAATGGTTTTAGCATGACATCTAATGGTCTGTTATGTTTGTTGCAGATCTGTTGAAACCTGCTAACAAATCCAGAGATACTTCACAAGATAACTTCACTATGGCAGTAAGCAAGGAGCTCCGAGGACGCAAAGTTGACATCTCAGAACCTCCACCTGCAGTCCAGAGACAAGCGTCACGCCGACCTGCTACTAGATCTGCTACAGAAACCTTCCTGATCGGCTACCCATCACCCAGCATCAGTGGCTCCCAGTTACCCACCAACAGACAGGCCTTCCAGTACTTCCTCCATCTCCCAGAGTTTGCCAGAAAATACAGGGAATCCTAAGCATCAAGACCTCGCCAATGAAACAGTGGAGGCTATCATCCCATTCTGGCAGATGGCTAGGATCAAGACCATGACCAAGTACAATGCAGCGCAGCATTTCATGACACTTCACAAAAAGCACAGAGATCTAGCAAGGAATAAAGGTAGAACAGGTGACCATGGAGGGAAAAGGAGTGCCTTTGTCTGGAATTAGATAGCCTGTTCGGACATAGGAGCTTCAGATGCCATCCAGGAAATAGAGAGAAACCGACTGCTATCAAGGGAGAAGAAGGACAAGGACATCAGGTTCTACCAGGATCAGAAGACAGAGAGAAAGGCCCACATGTCTGGTCATGACAAGATATTTGAGTCACGGTCCCAGCAGCAAGCAGAGAGGGCTGCAAGACTGCAGCAGAGAGAGGAACAAGATATGAATTTGTCACAAAATTTCTACAATTTTTCAGCTGCCACACAGCGAAGGACTGCTGCTGATGTGTCTACCTGGGCTGACCCAACCGACAGTGAAGGGAATGCAGAGGACATGGATTACCAAACAACCTCGTCCTGGATGTTCACATCACCAAGACACTGTGACTCTCACATTTCCCAGGAGGGTCATGGAGTGTGTTGACATCTGCAGTACCGCTGATCGTCTGGGATGTCTGACAATCAAGTGACAGCCTTAGTCTCTGCTATATTGAAGGCTGGTGGAGCTGACCTGGACAAGTTGTCATCTCAAACCTCAACAACGAGACGGAACAGGATGCTAACAAGGTACCACATCAGCCAGGAGTACATGGCAGCATTAGCGAGGACCCTCCCAAGTATGCTGCTCTCCACTGGGATGGCAAGATGCTGAGAGATGTCCTGGGAAGTGATCCTGGGACCACGTCAGAGACTCTGGCTGTGCTTGTCTCAGGGACCACCTGCATATCCTGAAGGCAGGCTACTGGGAGTACCAGTGATAGACAGCTCAACAGGAACGGTTCAGGCAGAGGCATCCATGGATTTGCTGGAGGCATGGGGGCTTACTGGAGTGATCACTGCCCTTGTGTTTGACACAACGGCCAGCAACAGTGGAGTACATCGGGGAGCTGCCAAGCTTCTGGAGCAACAGCTTGACAGGAAGGTGTTCTACCTGGCCTGCAGACACCACATTCTAGAAGGCTGGTTGGTGCTGTATGGGAGAATCGTTTGGCAAGGTCAAGAGCCCAGAGAATCCTTGGTTCAAGCACTTCAAGGACGTTTGTACAGATCTTACCACAGACAACCCTACAACCCTGTCCATCAGACAAAAATGGTTGAATAAAAAGAAGAAAGAGTGCAAGGAAATACTACAGGAAATCCTGAGGTCGGAGAAGCCTCTAGAGCTGACTACCGTGAGATGGCTGAGCTTACACTGATCGTCCTTGGAGAACACCTCTCCCGCGGAATCCACTGGAGTCGTCCTGGAGCCATTCATCAGGCCAGGTGGATGGCCAGAAACCTGTATTCTATGAAGATGTTCATGTTTGCTGAGCAGCTGGAGTACGATGAAGAAACTGTTGTGAAGCTGGAACGCCTCAACCTCTTCCTAGGACTGTTCTTTACA
>JACEEZ010001822.1:180000-192500 GCA_016584305.1 Chionoecetes opilio
ATGATGGTGAGGCTTCTTTCGTTCCTACGATGACTTCAAGGGTCCCTGGTACGGTTGCTGAAGGGGCCTCTTGGACTAGGCGTCTACCCTGAACAAATACGTGTAGTGCAGCTTCTGTCGAGGTTCGGCTGACGAAGGGTCTTGAGGGAGTAGCTTTGGCCCGACAGGCTGCGCACAGGTCCTGAATGGTTCTGGCATGGAGTTCGCTTGAGTTTGTTGCTGCTGTAGCCAGACGTCCTGGATAACTGTACTGCCTGGAATTCATGTGTACTGGCAAGGAGTACATCGCCTGTGTTAGCCTGAGAGTGGTAGTTCCGTAGACGAAGGCTACTAGCTCTCGAGTTAGCTAGATTTTCCTCATGTGGACAGTTCGTATGCCGAGAGGACAAGGGGTACAGCGTATCAGGTCCAGGTCTTCACGTTGGTTGGCATGCGAGCTGCCAGAGAAGAATGAGTTGCTCAAAGGTGGAAAGCGTTCGATGAGAACGTTGGCAACTGTACGGATGCGATAGCTGGCGGTACCTGTCAGCACGTTTGCGGGATGCCAGAGCAGTAGTCATGACGTCATCCTCACAGGCCTAGACCCGAACTGGCTTCCTCCACGTGTACTGATGAGTGAGGGCTGAGAGGGACATCTCTTTTGGTAAAACAAAAAAAAAAAAGACCGACATTCATGTAGACCCACGTACTGATGCAGAGCACGGGCGCGAACGACGTTCCGTTTTGATGGTCCACACGAGTTGCAGTACTTCAAGGCCATCGGGTGAATCAGTTTGGCGGCAGGTAAGATGGTACCGTACCGTTTGTAGTAAGCTATCGGCCGAACGTTGTCACGGAGGGGGGGGCTCACGTGGTCGAATCTCGAATATGACTGGGCTTGATAGTGTTTCTGCTGAGGAGAGTGTGTGGTGGCGTGTCACCTTGTGAAGTTTTGCACTTTGAATGTGTTCAGGTGCGAGTCGCTCCTGTCTGATCAATATCCTTGTTGATGCGCTGCCAGATGCATCTTGAAGTTACCATGTGTTCGACGCTCGGTTTTTTGATGCCAGAGGTTGAGAGTGAGGTCTGGACTGACGGAAGAGCCGGTAATGACTGCTAGCTTTTGGAATGGTCGGCCGACAGCGTCGAGTAAAGACCTCAGCGCCCTAGAGGTGCTCTTTGTTATTTTGGCCCCCCCTGGAGAGTTAGGATCTTCTCAAGCTGCAAGGACAGCATTCCTCACCTGGAGTTTGCTGCGAACTCAGCATCATTGCTTGGTCAGAACCGGCAACTGCGCAGTAATTCATAGTCGATTATGTAAGAAGACGATGGTCTAGGATGTTGCGTGACAGTGGCATCAGCTCGAGCATTATCGGCCCCCTTGACTTGAGCGAATGTCAATTGGTGAACGTACGGACGATTTAATTCGATATGACGCAGTTTGTCGGCGGTGTGGTAGGTAGTCATGTTGTTGCCGTCCTGTAGTGTTAGAGTGCTGTGGTCGGGTATGGACCTAGAAGCAGGCACCGTGCGATGAAGTACCGGAATCTCTCTTGTTTCGCCTTGTAGATGTCAAGAATGCTCTGTCGAAGGCCCTGTACCTCGTTTTCGGCGTTGTTGAAATCTTCTGGGAGAGAAAGCGAATTGTGTCTTCCCAGGGCTCCGTTTGAGCGTACTGCTGCAGGCACCGCAACCATGCACCGACATAGCTGAAGCATCTATAGAGATGGAAGGGTCGGCATCTGGAGGAAGGGAAGCTGAGCATCGAAAACGTCACCCACAGGGCCTTCTTAAGCAGGCGAGGAAGCGGTCGTCATCCTAGTGCGGTATGGGGGTCCAGCTAGGGTGATGGACTGTCCTTTCTTGCAGGGCTTGATCATGGCGTAGAGGTGGCCGTGATGAAGAGGTCAGTTCGGACGAAGCGGTTATGTAGTAGTTCGACCAGCATGGCCCGAGGAAGCGTTCCTTGAGCTGGCGCTTGGTTGAACGGCTTCGGAACTGCCTGGCCTGCGACTCCACACTTTGCACTCGAGTGGAGTGAATGCTGCAGAGGTAGCAGTGTGGCCAGAAAGTCGACCGAGGATACCACACACAGACTTGGTCGTGTTGATCTATCGGATCTCCCGTAGTCCGTGCAGACGAATGAAGATCTGTTGGAGATGCAGTCGGTGTCGCTTAAGCGTCAAACTGTGGCGAATGACAAAGGTCGTCAATGTAGGCGAAGCAAAGGGTGAGACCTCGCAGGACCTCGTCCATGAAGGCTGATGGAACTCTGGGCGGACGTCCGGAGTGCCAAGAATGGACAATCCTGGTGTATTCAAACAAGCCAATGGAGTGATGATCAGGCTGTCTCGGGATGTCTCCTGGATTGACTGGAATCTGTGAAACGCCTTGACTGAGGTCGATTCCTGGCGAAGAGTGTACAGGACAGACGATTTTGATAGAGCACTCTTAATGTTGGGCTACTGGTATCTGTCCATGACGTGCCGAGAGTTGAGTGCAAACGTATTCTCCACTGGCTTATTTAAATCACCGTTCTTTCTCAGAGACGATGTGGTAGTGCATAAGACCAGTTGGCTGGAGCTGGGAGCGGATGCATACCTTGACTCAGGAGAGACTCCTACTCGATTGGCTGATTGGTGTAACGTTCTAGAGCTAGACGATGGAGCCGGTGCGGCGTAAGTCGATGTCGCATTAGTCTCGATATTGGTGCGTGACGTGGTGTGTTTGCAGGGCAGTTTGCAGAGTAAGGCTGCGTGAGTGTCGGGAAGGACTTCAGGCAGTGAAGCACTACGGGCTGTTTGGTGCACTGACGCGAAAAATGGCGAAATTGCGAGTGTCTCAGCCAGTGGTTGTTGCTGCTGGAGTCGCGACAGAAGCTTGTGTAAAGGATCTTTGGAATCGCGATTCCTCGCATTTCGGCGAGGATGTCGAAGTGTTCAAAAAAATCGGCGCCCAAAGATGTCTTGTGAGCTCTCCGACATAGAAAAGGTCCACGATCGAAGGAACGGCGAAGTTGTAGCTCCCAGTCCAGCGTCGGTCGCTTGTCACACTGGCTATCTTGGTACCGTTTGGCCAGGTGTCGTCGATCAGAGGTGCGTGACTGAGCTTAGTGGTCTTTATGGCTTGCTGTTGCAGGTAGAACCCGTGGACTTCAATCACCTGTGGTCAAGCGATCAGAACTCTGTTTCCTGGCGAGAGTAAGAGTCGAGACCTAGACGCGAGCGGCTGAAGTAAGCTGGCGGACAGGGAGGACCTAAGTGCGCCTTTAGTGGATCGCCGGTTGGCTGTTTAAAGTCTTGTCAAGCTGCATGGTGTGTGGTCTGTCCTTGGCGCTGGCGCCACCTCCCAAACCTTCGGGGGTAGAAGACCGAGAGCCATAAAAAAAAAAACCGTGTCCTCTAGAGTGGCTACAGCTAATCTTGTCGCCCGTGCCGCCGGTAACGGTAGACTGAGTTGTACAAACGTGCTGACGTAGCGTTCTTCATTGAGCTGATGCTGGATGCGCATGACTAGTAGTGTAAGTTGAGACCAACACTTCTAGTTCTTGGAGAGAGTTTGCTCAGGAACTGAAGATGTGTTGCGTTTGTGTGGGCGCAGACGTTGGTAGAAGAGTTGCTGAATGAGTCCAAGGTTGTTGGTCCAAAAGACGTGTGACTTGTCCTCGAGTACTAATCTCATACTTCGTAGCAGTCTGCAGGATTTCTTACGAACTTGCCAAGAGCTCTTCCTTCGACACGAAGCTTCTGAAGACGTGCACACTGTAGATTCTCAGGCTGGTGCCCAGAATGCAGAGCTTGATAGTCTTCGTAAGGAGTCTGATGTAGTTGACTAGGGCCTTGCCAATGACGTCCAGAGACTTGCGAGAGCACGTTTCGGTGGCAGAAGAGTCCGTTGTGCGTGGAGAACTGAGTAGACTGTCAGTGTGCGGCAAGCCTTGAATGACATTCCAGATTGGAGAACCACATGGAATGGGTCCTGGCTGCAGAATGGAGTTGCACGAAGCAACGTTAGCATGTCATGGTGGGGTCGTCGTCTAGGGTGCATGGCGGCTAGTGGCACTGTTACTGGTGACTGGTGGCGGCGGCGAGGGTCAGTGAGGCAGCGTTAGGCAGCAGGAAGCAACGTCGGGCGGCAGGAGGAGCGCCGGGCGCAGGATGTCAGCACGGGGGGCGCAGGAGTCGACGACGCGGCGTCCGGAGGCAGGGATTCACGGCGCCCTGAGAGCTGAGTCCACAGCGGTGCTGACGTCGACTGCGGGCTGGGCGTCAGGGGCTGCGGCATGGGCGGCGCAGGGGAATCGCCGAGCTGCGGGCAGGGGCAGCGCCAAGGGCTTAGCGAGGCAAAAGGGCAGCGCCAAGGCGTGCGGCGAGGGGCAAGAGCTCCGGTGGCGCTGCGTTCGGTTAGGGGCAGCGCGCCAAATTGCAGCACGGCATGGGCAGCGCAGGGCATCGCGGCAGGGGCAGCGCCTAGGGCTGCGCGGCAGGGGCAGTGGCCAAGGGCAGGCAGGGGGGGGCAAGGGCTGCACCGCGCCGAGGCGGCGTCAGCTGCAGCACGGTTAATGCCATCTGCTGTAGTATCCGCCTGCGCTGTAGCTCTGTTCCAGGTTCTGTCGTAGGACTGCATGCCCTTGCTAGCGCCTAAGACTGTGTGGGCTGGGGGGAGAAGTGGCTAGCTTACCCTGCATGGCTAGGGTGATAGCGGACAGCCGCCTCGCCCTCGCGCCTCGAAGCTGGTTGAACCGGGTCCCCTCCAGGTTACAATTGTTGTGTGGTTACCATCATAAGGCATATGGTGTAAGCGACACAAAACGAGGCACGCAGTCCACCACCTCTCCGTAATTGAGTCCGATAGGTCGCTGGCAACCGATGTCCAGAGACTCGGCAGTATTAATCCCTTTTTAAGTGAGGCAGCTTAGGTAGTTGAATGGGGACCTGCCGGATTTAAAAGCCACATTGTTCCAGGTATATCCTCAGAATCCACAAGCTTCAATTCTAGAACCGGCCGCCAAGCGATCCGAACATTTTTTTTAAACACTTATTTATTTTTTAATTATCCTTTATTTACATTTGTGCTAATAGCGCTGTAGGCCATAGTGGACCCAGGGCTCGGTGTTAACACCCGGCGGTTCACTTGAGGGCTGTGTATGGTTGGCCCTCGTCCGTGTGCGTGCAGGCAGTGATTTTTAGTAGGGACCGCCTTGATTAGAGCTCTGCCGTTCCCGGCCCTGTGTCATCCGCTGCACTCGCAGATCGAGTAGAGTTAATTGGCAGGGCATGTGGGTGTTCTTAGGCCTATCTCGACTGTGCCGAATACTTTGGATGTTCCTCGGGATCGAACTCGGGTCACCGAGTCATTCGCCACTGAGATACGCTAACCACTGCTAACCGCCATCCCCCGCTAGGATAGCCTGCATAATAGAACTTTTTTTTTTTACTAAATTTGATTAAATGCATATTACACCGCCGTTTTTCTGGATGCAAGAAGTTCTCGAAGGTGTTGCTGTGGTGTATCGTGCCTTCATCATCAGCTAATGTCACCCACTATTCATGCCTACATGGGCTTTTGCATCCCCCACAGTTCCTGAAGCTACTTGAATCCGCAAGAGATTCGATTGTTGGTGCTGGACAGCTAGAAAACATTCCGCAGTATCAAGGATCAATACGAGAGAAAAGGGTGAAAATGTAGTGACGGGAAAGGTCCGCGTCGGTCCAACCAAGTTGCCCAGCTCAATGTCCCGACTTCCTTCCGGATTCCACAAATCACGTGAGGAGCTTTTCCAGTTCCTTGATTCAGACAAAGTATCGGCTCCAATGACTGGCCAGACCGTGAAAGGAGGTCTTAATAACATCAGGCACAGATGTGATCAGGGCAGTGGTGTCCGACCACTCCATGCCACGAGGTGACCATGAAGAAGGCGCGATCACAAGGATCTGTCCGTTCACCTGAAAAGCGATGCGCTCGGCACCAGGGATGCATCTCACCTGTATTGGTACGCCCTGTCGACACAGACGTCGTTGTCATACTGATAGTAAAGTATTCATTCCCTGACCCAGCCACATCAGATGCCTAGCCATCTGGGTAGCCTTTGAACTGGAAAAAGAACTTCATGTACATGATATCAATTCCATATGCTATGCCCTGGGAAAAATATGGTCAACGGCTACTGCCTATGTTCCACAGCTTCAACGGGCTTCTCGCTGCGTACAGGCTAGCTGCTGCTTCTCTTTGGCAAGGGGGGAAAGAGAATCGGTATGGGAGTGCTTGGAATGCGGCTACGTGGAGGTGTATGCGGAAGCCGATTGCAACAACCTCATGATCGCCCTTGCATTGAGTGCTTGTAAGTCGAAGTGCAAGGAATCCAGTTGCTGTCGTAGCGCTTCATCACCGTGATCTACTACAATAGAGATGAGCAACGTGGGACTCTGTGTGAACGGAGGCTACGTAGGGAACTTCTCACTCCCAGAAAAACAGGACAATCGAGAGACATTGCCGCTCCAACGCAGAGCAGAATCCCTTCTGCAGCACCACTGGCGCGCAGTCTACGCAGCTGAATCTGGGCAACCAGTGATCATTGTGAGCAGAAGCCTGTCAAACGCTCAGAGGGCTTTGGATGACTCTAGATAGGTGCAACGAAACGACCTGGCGTCCTGTGTGCTCCCATCCTGGCACTGTGGCATATCCCAGGCCTTGCAGGGTCCGACATAGCATCAAGGGGGTTGCGAAAAGCTGCCATGTGCAACGTGTGGAGGACGATGCTCATAGCAAAGAAGGCCGGTGGAATTGCACATTAACTCTTGCAGCAATAGCCCGATGATGAGAATTAGCTTAACCAAGGCTCATCGTTGTCAACTGTTCGTAATTAACCAACTTTTTGATGGGCTGAAAGGGTTGTAGGAGTACCTTACCCCTGCATAGTTTTTCCATGTTTAAATGTCAGGTTTGGTTAGGCAGTATTCCTCCTCTAAAACCTTTGAAACTGACCTTCGGAGTAGCTTTGCTCTCGCTGTGCGTATATTGGTATCTAAGACCTAATGATATTCGTTCATGTGATTGAAGGCTATAAACACCCCTAATGGGCCAAATAAGAGCAAACCATACTCAGAAAATACCTTAAAACAAGAAACATGGCAGTTGTGGGCACCATTTGGGTAAATATATAGCGCACGGATCCTGAGAAGAGTTTACATTTTTCGTGATTGTTTCGTAGTGTTAAATTGCTCACTTCAAAAATGTATCGTAGAAGCGATAAGAGTGTCGTATCGGCTTGGGCGCCGGGGGGGGTTATAAATCAGCGCTCTGTTGACCCTGAATATTGCCATGATCAACAATTTGTGCTTTTATCCGGCATGTCCCATCCCTTTGAAATTTCGGTGCTAAGCTGCGCTCACTACTTTAGCCTAACCCTTCCCATTTTACGATGATTAATACCACAATATCAATTGCATCTCTTTTCTGGTTTTATTGTGAAAAACATTGAACATAATTACATAAAACAAATACAGATTTACTGGAAAATAAATGATAATTTGCATATGGAGTGATTTACATGTGGTTAATATAAGATATGAAAAAACCGATGTAACAATAAGGAATAAAACAGGTACATTAACAAACTGTGTTAGCTCATATGTGGTGTAATTATAACTGGCAGTTATTAAAAAATTGTGTTATGTATTTTTGTTAAGAATGTTATGTTTACCTATAATTCACCACCTCGAAACTAAGAACGGGAAAACCTGGAAAACGGAAAACTAACTGGCTTGGATCACCGGCCCACGAACGTATATTCGCTCGTGCTGCTACAATGTGGCCCGGCATGTGGAATAAGCAACCCTACGCTACCTAGCTCTCTCTCCGTTCTGCTCCGGATGGACGCAGGCCCCTGAATGGCGCAAGGTGTTTGTCGAGCCGTCGAGTCGAATGACATTCCTTCCCACGACCTATGTCCTCCCCCTAGACCTATCCCATAATCCTGAAGGAGTGCGTAGACGGCTTCGCAATTTGGTGTCCCCGCCGTGCTAGAATCCACTTGAGAACACCGAGGAGCTGGGTCCTCACCGCTGTTAAATAGGACGTGTACAAGCACCTTGGATAGTCTGTCTCACCTGTCTCGCTCCCCGGATCCTCGGATATGAAGTAAATGGTAGCTCTTCCTTTTGTTGTGCTCTTCTCTCGTCCTCATGTGTAACGACACATGGGTTCTTCTTCATGTTTCCTTATTTATCTTTCCTTCTTGAGTTTGTTCGGCCCTCTTCTCAGCTATTCTTGTGTACTCGCTCGATCTGTGTAATGCTTCTTCATGATGGAGCGAATCGGCTTATTTCACAACGCGACGGGTAGTCGGTCCGCAAGCTCTTGGCCCCACACTGATCAGACGTAGGGAGCCATCCTGTCGGTTCATCTTGGTGCGGTTATTAGGAGGGCCGCACCTAGCGTAAGTCCAGGGGATCCACCGTTCCTTCACCTGAGTCCTGTGTCCTCGTTGGGTTACCCGCTGCTGGGGGCAAATCGCGCGGGATCCTGGTCGTGTCTGGCCATCGCTATCCTCCTTCCCCACCCGTACTAAGGGTCCACCGACCCCAATGATCACCAAGCATGCCCGAGCTCCCAGGGGGGCTGGGTGCAGGAAGTCTGCGGTCCACTGCTGGGTTCTGCATAGTGAGGTTCAGAGGTCGTCTGCGTGAGCCACATCGAACAGGGCTGCCCATGTCCGTTTTTTGCACCACTCTTTCGTTGGGTGCCTATACTGCGTCTGTGTCTTTCCGTCTCTGATTCTTCTTCAGGCTTCTTTCCACTAGCGTGTTCATGTAATTGTGGAAGCTGGACCTTAGCCAGTATCTTGTGCCCTTCGTTGTGATAGGAGATTCCTCGCCTTTGTCTCGCCAGAACACAAGGACCCTTCTTCCAGCCAACAGCTTTGGCCCTATCTTCACACACACAGCGCCGCTCCTGCCTTTTCTGAGGTTGAGTGGTTGTGGAGGAAAACGCTGAGCACGCGGCTGGCCGTAAGAGGGGAGTTTTTTCCCCGGATTGTGTCCTCCGAGGCCAAGTGCGGATAAAGCCGTCGGGTTTGTGTCGACATATGTGGATGAGAAAAGAATGCTCTCAACTGTGTTTAGGACTACTAGCGTCTCCTCACATCCCAGAACCAAGGCAGTATGGTATGACACTCTTAACAGGCTAGCTCAGAAAACGCAGAACACATTGGCCATGACCACTACAATATTGCACAATCATCTATACGATCTGAAATAAAAATACCCGATGTTGTTCTCACAATAGGAAAAGAATAAAGCGGGGAGCAAATAATTTGAAAGTTCGCTTTGTTGGTCCACAACCCTACTATATATATCTAGGAGTATATGATATATATAATATATATATAAATATATATATATATATAGATATTTATATTGCAAGGACAATACTATATATATGTCTACCATATATCTATATATATATATATATTAGTATAATATATATATATATATTATATATATATATATATGAATACCTAATAATCATAGCTATATAAATTATATTAATATAATAGTATATATAATATAATCTTATATAGATATATATATATCTTATTATAATAGTATATACCCTTGGGTTCTCGGAAGAATCATACCTATGCTACTCCCCGTACACGTGGAACCATTGCTCGTCGCCGGACCAGAGTATGTGTAGACCCCCACTCTATCTCATGCCCTCGCCAGGCCTTCCTCGATCCTCAGAGTTTCCTCACTATATCCAATCCTCTCAGCCTATTGAGCTTGCCCGATAGGAGAGGTAGTCGATGATCGTACATGAAGAGAGCCAGAACTTCCGCGATCACCACCGAGAACCCTCCGTCGGTTTATCGCTACACGGAGTGATTCGACGGCAGGCGCCGCCACTCGCAAACCGCCCCGTCCACCCTCCTACGAAGGGAAAATTGATGGGATAGGGACCACGTCGATTTAGAGTGCTGGAATAACCGATGCTCTGCCCCCAGCAATCTCACAGGGCAGACCCCCCCAGCTTCCATTGGAGTGTCTACGTGGTCGACACTTCGCTCCTCGGCAAGAACACGGTCGGGATCGCGGTTGACCAGTTCTCTACTTATGTTTTGTTTGGTGGCGGTTAGTTGTGTTTTGCACTTAGGGAGGGGGTGCAAGCTCGTGCCCCAACCAAGTCGTATTTCAGATTGGCCATTTCACTGCTCACCGTGGTCATGTACGCAGAAAACCCCCCTGTATGATAACGCCTTGCTGCCCACTATTCCCCATGAGCTTTTGCTGGATGTCCATTGTACAACAGTATGTGGGTTCATCGGCCCTTAAAAAGTAGTCTTATTTTTCGTCAATGCTGTGAGTCGCATCACAGCCCTCCTCGACTGTTGAAAACTTAGTGGGGAAAACCCCGTTATCCGCTTTAGGAGTGTCGCCGACTATTCCGAACCATGGACGGATGGTTGTACGGGGTTACATGATTAACCAGTATCGTGGGCGACAACCCGGTAATAGACATGATGGATGTTATTTCTTAGTTTTATATCCGATTTGCCGTATGTGTTATGTTTTTTTCTAATTCATCCAGCACGAAGTTTTATGCAATAGAAGCGTTTTCAAAAACTCATCAATGTATACATCATACAACGTCTTTATCAATATCTAGAAATCCTTAACGGATTGATTCCACTGCGATAATTCTTAGCTCAATCTTTTATATTAGTAAATTCCGCAATCATACACAAGTAAATGTTGCTTTGATTATTGTAGCCGAAACTTTGCATTATAATTTGGCGATACAAACAGTTTCAAACTATTACAGTTATTGAAACAGGGTACACCGGAAAATGCAATCCTTAAAGTAGTGGGTAATAATATAAACAGTTAGTCACTGGTAGTTAAGCAAGTCGTTGGCCATAAACACAATTGTGCATTTTATGATCATTAGGTGCTGCAAGTTTTTGTGGTACAACGAATACGAGTTGGTTTGGTTTTTGTATTGAAACAATAACGGGCATACAAAAATATGTTAAAGGGAAGATTCCTGAACGTGGATAATTGTTGGGTTCCTTAGCATGATTATATTGATGTAATGATTATACCATGGCACACTCGAATTCTGATGTAAGCGTCTAATCACGTTTTTAATTGAGAAAAAAAACGCATCAATACTTGTATTTGGTGGCCTGTTATCAGGTCCAACTTGAATTATTGGTTTTGCGAACACGTACGAAAAGGAGTTCTTTGTTGACGGTTAGGATGAAAATAAATGTTTCTGATACCAATTAATATACCATTGAATAATAGACATCAATTCTACTGATACGATGGCCAGCACCCCACCACAAAGTACTCATCATTGTTTGCGTAAGTATAATCATTTTTAAATGAAATTATAATTCTACAAATTGTCATCACATAACTCTTGCATCATGTAATCCAAAAAATAGTTAAATTCTCATCCCATACACCGTTGGTTATTATCCGACTACAATAGTAAAGATAGTGATTGCAGAGAGATGAGAGTATAGAGAGAACAGAGAGGAGAGAGACGAGACGAGAGAGATAAAGACGAGAGAAGAGAGAGAGTAAAAGAGATATAGTCAGAGAGAGAAAAGAGAGAAAGAGAGAGAGGAACCACAATACGTCTGGGACATCATCCCCCAGTTCCATAACATAGAAATAGATTCAGCCGTTCAACACGAACCTTCCTCACACAATTTTTTTCTCCTCTCTTTTTCTTCTCTCTCTCTCCAAAATGCAGCAAGTCGCCGCATTCTCCTCTGACACCTCACCTCTCTCTCGTAGCAGCAGTCTATTCACCTTTGCTTCCCCTTTAACTCTGGTCCTCCTGTTTCTTCCTTTTCTGCTTCCGTCCTCACCTACTCCTTATTCAACCTGCTCCTCCTCCCCATGACAACAATCCACCCTGGGCCCCCAGTGCGCCCAAAGTGCACATCTCACAAGACAAACTATGATTCACGGAGAGCAAAGAAAACGCGTACATACATCCTTGGACCCGGTCCGAGACGAGTGGCGAGCGCGGTAGCGTGGTGGTGTGGGACCGGGGCGGGTGCGGGTCATGGGAGCAAGATCGACGGATAGTAGATAGGTTTTAGGTTGGGGGGGAGTAAAAGGTAGCATCGGGCCCCGCATGAAACCCACTCAACCCAGGGCGCCTCAATGCTCTTCGGCCGTGGTGGAGTTGGTATCTGTTGAGGCTGAGCTTCCTCCCCGGGTCTCCTCTCCTTCCTGGCTCCCTCGCTCTCCTCCCGTTGATGTCAAGTTACTGTTGCTCCCCAGTCGCGTTTCTGGATTAATGTAAGACGATCGCGGGATGGCGGCAAGCGTGGCGCGTCCACCTGCTGCTACTCAAGGGGTAAGCCGACACAGGTTGTGTCGCGGATATTCCATAGTATTTTAGCGATGGTTTGTTTGTTATGCTGCCGTCCGCGGTCGGGACGAAGCAGAAGTGGCGTGGCGGCGGCTGACAAAGGCTTTGGCAGGAGGATGTTAACATAA
>JACEEZ010001822.1:202500-255000 GCA_016584305.1 Chionoecetes opilio
CTCCTGGTGCCCTCATCTTGAAAGTCGTCCCAATATCGCCTCCCAGGAAGATGTAGGAGAGAACCAAGAGCTCCTTATAGTCGTCTCTTGGATGGCTTCCTTGTTCGATGGCACTCTTGAGCTCGCTCAAAGCTGTCTCCCTTGCATCAGACAGCTCGCCTGTCAGGAGAGGAAGGAGGCTTTCTTCATCCATGGAGGACGTCCAAGATTTCTGGTCGAGGACGTCCCACTGGTCCTGGAACCGGACGAAGAGAGGGACGTTAGGCCCGACAGATGGTCCATAACAGTGTTTGAAAACGTCCTCAAGGATCACTTCCAGGATGTGGTGCCTGCACGCAAACCCAGAGGAGATTCCTTCCCAGACCTCCTGAATCTTGATGCAGGCTCCTCCATTGGGACCCGTGTTCGAGGCAGTAGTGTCAAACACGATTCCTTGAATGCGCGCCTCCAGTCCAGTGTCGGATACCGCCTTGAGGACAGCCTCTGCCATGTGATGCCCAGTGCCTTGGGGGATCTTGGCTACTTCCAAGAGGTACTCCTTGTCCCCACCTGTGACGTGAATGGCGAGCCTCTCAACGCGTTTACGTCTCCCAGCGATGTCAGGCAGCTGCTTGGTATCACAGTAAAGTAGCACAAGGCATCTCTCAGGGAGTTCGATCTTCTCTGCAGTGGCCACTTCCTTTCGGTTCTTTCTCCGATGGCGGCGGATGGAGCTCGTAGAGAGCGTGATGTTGTCGATGTTCTGACCGGTTGCCTTGGCCACGGCTCCTACCACTGCCATCGCAGCCGGATCTGAGACCTTGAAGCGGTCCAGTTTGGTGGTCACTTCCTTTGATAGGATCATGTCAGACTTCTTTCCAGCTCTTCTCTTAGGAGGACTTAGGCACTTGAACTCGGCATCACTTCCATCCGTTTCCTCGTGAGAGGACGAAGACGATGAAGCCACCTGGCTTGAAGGCGCACTACTTGAGGCGATCTTTTTCTCCATCTCCGCAGCCTGCTTCCGCTTCACCTCCGCTTCTTCCCGCTTCCGCTTTTTCCCTTGGAGCCTCGCTGACACAGTGTCCAGTCCGGTCATGGAGGAAGTCGATCGATCCTCTCTTTGGCTGATGAGGAAGGCCCTGTCCTCCTCGTTTGTGGTCTTCTCAAGGGCATCTCTGTGCGCCACATCGAACAAGTCATCAAGGTCCCCTTGAAAGATATCCTCCTTCATCCTTGCCGTTTCCGAAGCTCTTTTCTTGTGCTTCTGAAAACCCTCGTAGGCCTCCACTAACTTGAGCAGCTTCGCCTTGTTGTAACGCAGTGTGGAATAGGGAGACCTGCCTTTCTCCCAAATCCCCAGGACTTCCTCCACGGTCTCCTTCGCAGCCTCCGACTTTGTTTTCTTTTCCAGACCGTGGTGGAAGTAGAACTTTCGGAGCACTTGCCCCTTCGAGGGGAGACGGCTCCGGTGATGTTCTCCTCCGGGTGACCGATCAACCACCACTGTTTGCGAGTAGAGGCCATCGCACCTGTGAAAGGAAAAATGGGAATATTTAAGTTCTCTGTTCTGTTAGTCATCGCGACTGAAAATGATAACTTTTAGTTCCCCGAACAACAAGTAATGTTATTACCGGGGTTCTTAATAAACGTTCAATACATTTGCTGCAACGCTTTTTACCTAGTGCAGATGTGACAGCTTGTGCAGGTGCGGCAGTTAGTGCAGTGTAAGAAGCGGAGAGCGTCACGACGGCACAACCTCCCCATACAAAATCCAGGGTCACACTGACAGCTCTGGGGGACCTTTAAATCTTATCGATCGAGTTCAAATTTAATGTGCACCTACAAGACCCCAAGTGAAACAAGGACCAACATGTGGCCCGAAGTCTCTCACAACTTTTATATTATTTGAACAGCCCTAATATATATATATATATATATATATATATATATATATATATATATTAATATATATATATATATATATATATATATATATATATATATTATATATATATATATATATATATATATATATATATATATATATATATATAGTATATAGTATATATGTATACTAATGATAAAAATGATGATATTAATAATTAAAATAATATAAATATCAATACAAATTATAATGATAATAATAGCATTAACATTTCATTATTATTAGTATTTCTATGATTGATAATAATAATATTGACAAAAATATTAGAATTGATAATTGCAACAATAATACAAATTTGTATAATAGTACCAGATCGGACTCGATCGGTGAAGGTGATTTCGACCTCATAAAAACAAAATGAAATAACGTATGTGTAGGGGGATGGGGGGTAGTACTCCTTATCTTGGTTTTTTTTCATCATTAATGACCCGGATGAAAACTGAGGAGAAGCTTGTGTTGGGAAAAGGAAGCAAAATATGTGGGAGAAGACAAAGAGGTGGAGAAACAGAAGAGGACGAAGAGGAGGAGGAAAAGAAGAGGTCGAAGAGAAGGATAAGGTCATGAAAGACAAGTATTTGAATCCAGCGAGACATAGATGATAACAATACTTGAAAGATAATACCGTGGAAAAAGCCAAGTAGAATAGGTTTATTAGAGAGAGAGAGAGAGAGAGAGAGAGAGAGAGAGAGAGAGAGAGAGAGAGAAGAGAGGAAGAGAGAGAGAGAGAGAGAGAGAGAGAGAGAGAGAGAGAGAGAGAGAGAGAGAGGAGAGAGAGAGAGAGAGAGAGAGAGAGAGAGAGAGAGAGAGAGATCGGAAGAGAGGAGAGGAGAGAGAATAAGGTAACGGGCTTGCCGAGATTGATTAATGGAGTGGGATAGAGCCATTCTGACTGAGGGTTCTTTGCCTCCCCAAAACAAGCTTCGTTTTCCAACCCGCTCCTTCTATAACACTATCTATCCTCTTCTTTCTTTGCCTTATACTTATAATGCACTACCTTTGTACCTTACCATCCTCCTGCATGTGTCATTCTTCCCACAATTTACTATCATCCCTTCTTCCGTTCCATAATGAACCTGTACCTCTGATTATCTTTACCTTCTTCCATGTCTTTTTTATTATGTCACCTAAACAATTTAACTTGCTCTAGGATACGTAATCACTATGAGGCTGCATTCCTATATTTCGTAGTTTTTTTCACTCCATGCCCGTGTCTCTCTCCAGCCTCCCTGATTATCACTATTCTTCTCGAGACCTTCTTCCCTTTGCACACACTCGATCACGTTCCTTCAGCAGCCGGTTATTTGTCACGTCCCTCACTGGATATTTTTAGTTTGAATATATATCTTGAAAGTATAGGGCAGGGTAGATCTCTCTCTCTCTCTCTCTCTTCTCTCTCTCTCTCTCTCATCTCTCTCTCTCTCTCTCTCTCTCTCTCTCTCTAAACCGCCAGGGTGACGCGGTGGTAGAATCACGGACTGGTGTTGCAGAGTCCCTGCGCCATTCGGTCAGCGGTTCGAGTCCACCAATATCGTCCTGGTGTGGTGGCGCTTTGTATAGTCAATAAACCTTGTAGTTGGTACTTGCAAAGTGTCTAGATAGGATCAAAGTATCTTATCTTATCTCTCTCTCTCTCTCTCTCTCTCTCTCTCTCTCTCTTCGTGTCTCGTCTCTCACTTTTAATTTTTCATTCATATTTATTATATTATTCATAAATATAATACATAAAAGCTACATACGAGTTACATCAAATATTATAAAATGTTACAATTTACATTACATAAAAGGTTGTGAAAAAAAAAAAAAAAAAAAAAAAAATAATATATATTTTATATATATATATATATATATATATATATATATATATATATATATATATATATATTAATAACTATAAGCGAAAGTGTGTCTGTCTGTCTGTCTGTCTGTCTGTGTGTGTGTGTGTGGTATAGGTTCCGCCCACCGTGGCGCAAAACACCTCATATGGCACATTTTTGGAATCAGGTTGACCAGGGGAAGGTCATAAGCTCACTTATGAGATGATCCGGTCACTTTTTTTTTTTTTTGTCTTTAGCAGCCTATTAGCGAGAATTGTGAAACCAAAAGTGGGTTGCGAGAATTGAGGAAGCCTTGATGTAGGGTGATGGGTAATGGGTGAGTGAATAGGTGGGGTGATGGGTAATGGGTGTGGGGTGATGGGTGAGTGAATGGGTGGGGGGTGATGGGTTGGGGGTGATGGGTGAGGGAATAGGTGGGGGGTGATGGGTAATGGGTGAGTGAATGGGTGTGTGGTGATGGGTAATGGGTGAGTGAATGGGTGGGGGGTGATGGGTAATGGGTGAGTGAATGGGTGGGGGGGGGATGGGTAATGGGTGAGTGAATGGGTGGGGGGTGATGGGTAATGGGTGAGTGAATGGGTGGGGGGAATACATACATTTCTACATCCATGATTTCAGGAAAGTTAGAAGGGGCTATCTGGAGAGTCCATGTTTGGTGGGCCGAAGGCCCCCAAACACAGGTGGTGGGCCGAAGGCCCACCAATAGCCCTCCGCAGGAGCTAGCCAAAAAGTCCGCCCGGAGGGCGGCTTTGCGGCTAGTATATATATATAGGTTAAAGGTAACATAATTGTCGTACCTGCAACTGTTGCTTATTGAATACGATCTTTTGTTGTTCCTGCTCTTCTGGCCTAGTTAGGTTCAAAAAACAACGCTTACATTTTCTCAATTATATTGACATATCTCATTTGCAGTACATCTCTCCATCAATCTCCTATTATAACATAATGTAGTAATACACCGCATAATATGGCACAAATCACTCCCTACTTCATTAACATATAAGACAAAACTTCATATAAGGCATGCATCACTCCCTGACTGATTCATAATTCACAACATATTAGACAAAGCTTCATATAAGCATGCGTCACTCCCTGACTGATTAACATCCTATCACTTAAACATCCTCACACATGGAATATGACTGCATGTCTACCTAATTAAAATGACCACACTCCCGAAGACACAACTTCCACTTACCTTAAAGGTTAGGCCCATGATTAGTCAGAGGTATAATGAGTACAATTTCCCCTGTGTTCGCCTTATATAGGGCATTTTTCTTTAAGGTATTTGGCAATTATCAGTCGTCCTCCTAAACTTATTTATAAAGTTATTTCTATATTATTGGTGCTTTCATGTTCCTAGCACGCCTACATAATTTATATTGGTCACAATATTCCTTTTAGACACACCTTCTCATCTCCTCATGAGCTTAGTCATGAGGAGATCCTGAACCAAGCTCCACCTTATTTCATCCTACACAATATTTTAACTTTCATCTTTGGCTACATATTTCTTCAGTAAGGGCGTGATAGACTTTCTTCCCTTGTCATTCGCCAAAAGCTACTTTCAACCACACTCACTTTTTCCAAACCACACCTATCCCGATTTTCCTTCATCCACAGGATTACATAGGATTCTTGGCTAAGGGGAGGGACAGGACATCTGTTTTCTCTCTCTCTCCTCGTCTTAGTATTGTTTACACACTAGCCAACTTTCCCCTAACACAGTCATTTTGCCTTTTTTCCTTTCCTTCACATCTGGTTTCTTGAGTATCGCCATCTGGGTTATGCCTCTTTCCCCCAGGTCAGCTGCCCTAAAATCATTATTTGCCTCTCTTCTTATTCCTTATTTTCATCCTATTTTCTCTTTTTCTTCTCTTTATTTCATCTCCCCTATCCACATTATTTATCTTCTTACACGCTTTGCATTTGCAAACGGCTCTGCAACATAATTAATGTTTCATATCCTAAAGCCAAACTCTTTGTGGTCTCCTTGCCTTCACCTGAGCAACCAAGTGTTCGCAAACTCATTGAACTACTGAACAGTTGTCCTGTCAAGGTGTAGCTGCGAGGCAGGATTTTTTTCACCAGCCGAAGTAGACGTGTATAAACCGACGCTGATGGCGCCTCGAGAGTCATCACCAGGACTTTCAGCGACTCGCAAAAATTATTTTATCATCGGCAAAAACAAGATCAGTGATCGTGGTATTGCCGAGGGATGCTCCACAATCACTTTGATCTACAACTTTGCTTAATACCCAGTTCATACAAGTGTTGAAAAGTGATGGGGCAAGAACGTACTCTTGCCTCATTCCTGTTTTCACAGGAAAAACGTTAAATACACCTCCCCTACACTTCACAACACTCTCAGTCCCAGAATATAGGCCAGTCATCAAATCAATAGACCTTGCAGGAATCCCGCGAAGTCGCAGAAAATCCCAGAGTGACTCATGAATGATGCACTGAGTCAAACGCCTTATCGAGACCAACATAGGCTGCAAGCATCCCCTGTCGAAACTCGAAATACTCACGTAGACACTATTGACAAAAATCTATACTTTCACGAGGCGTTAGGAAGCAGGGTTCCACGAATCACAAGCAGCTGAAGCACATGGGCGTGCAAGCGGGAGGGCGTGGACTTGGGTGGAGGCCAAACTGCAGGAAACGGCATGGCTGGGGGCGCTCGTAGAAGGCGCAGCTGGAGAAGCCATACAGAAGACATGTGTCCAGAGCAGCAATCGAGAAGGACTGGCGGAGGAGTATCAGAACAAATCAGAGGAAAACTGCATGGGCGGCGTGGATGGTAGCAGGACTCATAGCGGCAGGAGACACGTGCACAACAGAGGACAATGGCACGGAAGAAGCTGATGAAGAGACGTGAGGAACCAACAGCTGACGGGGAGAAGGTTTACACATGCTAAGGTCGCAGCAGTCACAGACAAGCGTCGAAGGGTGGAGGGCGAAGAGCAGGAAGCGGTGATGCGCGATACAAAACTTGACCACAGCGCGGAAATTCGCCACAAGGTGGTCAATGTCCACCAATATCCGCACACGAAGGAAGGTACACTAACCAGGTCCAGAGTCACCACTAATTAATTAGTTGAATTATTGTTGTATATTAGTATGCTAATGTGGTGGCAGAAGGGGAAGCGTGTTGCAGGGGGAAACACCGAGCGTAGACCGGCAGGGAAGCAGCCAAGGTAGGTAGCACGTGACGGAGCTGGTAGCGCGTAGTAGTTCGTTGATAATACCTTTTGTGCGCCCTGGGTAGTGTAGACCTTCGTAGCTGTGTGAATGTGGGGTAGATATATACACTGTTGATGAATGTGTATAATTACAAGATAATATATACAACTTGAATGGGAAGTCGCAGAGACGCAATGATAAGCGTCATGACGAAGCGATATTCCCTGAGCTATTGAAGCTGATTAGGGGCTGTGACTTGACCTGACCCAGAACACATGCTCGTAGGCGAAAAGGGTCGGATTGCCAGATAACCAACGTTTCCCCACTACAAGGTCCTGAGGGCCTTTGCAGCACTCAACTGGGGGACTGCACTCACTGGCATGTCATGTCCGCCCCCATCTTCACGGAGCTCCGATCGTCGACGCCCTCAACACAGACCCCGGGCACGGGGGCTGTGCTGAGGGTGTCCGGGTCGGGGCTCCCGTTGAAGGTGGCGCCGGTGAGTCCCCGGGGCCGTATGTTGCCGGAAGCCCGTGTGCAGTAGGAAACGGAAGAAACCATTGCATAGTACGGAGAGTGTATCCTCTGAGTGCCCCGAGTGCACTGGCTGGGTGCATTTCCCCGTCAGGATGGACAAGCCAGTCCTCGTGCCGCACGCCAGCAGCACGAACACTCTCCTCTCTTCCCCCTCATCCCCGACGAAAGCATCCTGCTTTCCTCCTGATCAATCTGCTTTCATCCCGATCCCCCCGACGAGTAGCAGCTGCTGTGCGCCCCCCCCCCCTCCCTCCACACGGAAAGTGTATCCTGCTGAGTGCCCGCATTCCTCGTCAGGATGGACAAGCCAGTTTCCCTTTTGTCGCACGCAGCAGCACGAACACTCTCCTCTCTTTCTCTTTTTTTAAAGCATCTCTCTGACGGGCTCAAGCTAGCCTTTGGTCTCCCTGCTGGAGACCGAAAAAAAAAGAAAAAAAAAAAAGTGCATGTTTTACAATCGCAACGTCAAAAACATGTTGTATACATAGCAGGTTTGCTAAGTGCTCGTTGGGCTGTAGTATCATTGTGTTTTCAAAAAAGGAAAAAAGACGTGTTGATTCACCTGTCCACCACCTTATTCCTTCCGAGGCTGCCAAAGGATGGGAGAAAAGGGGGACCGAGGTGAGGAAAGTTTGGTTTTGGGAAAAAGGTGACCAAGTGGGGCGGAAAAATAAAAGAAGAGAGATTTAAATTGGAGAATTGGTTTAATGAGAAGAATGTATGAGAAACTAGAATATGTAGTACTAGGGCTAGGGAAAATAATCTCAAAAATTTACTGTGGGGGTAACGGTTTGTTTACAAGCTGTCACCGATGCTAGGATTGAACCATGACCTCCCCGAGCAATATTTGCCTGGGAATGACACTTGATATTTTTATTTGGGACCTCACAGTGGGTTATTTTGTGCAAGAGGTCATCGCGGAAATATCAGATTTCTCGAAAATACAAAAATTTCAATACAATGAACAATTAATGCAGTTACAACTTTAATTTGGTGTCAAAATGAGCAGAATAACAAGCCATATTGTTAAAATATTGCTTTATGCTATAATAATGAGTATAGAATAGAATATTATTGAAAAGGGGCCAATCGCGAAATATCGGATTTTCACGAATATACAAAAATGTAATAGAATGACCAAAAAATGCAGGTACAAACTTAAATTTGATGTCAAAATGAGCAGAATAACAAGCCTTATTGTAAAAAGATTGGTTTATGCTATAATAATGAGCAGATTTAATTACTTATTACAAACATAACATACATCTAGTGAAAATTTAAGTAACGCAACAGTGAACGATGGACGAAAAAGGCGCATCATTGCATATATGCATGTTTACATGTACATGAAATAAAATGAACGAATGTCGTGTTTAAGTCACTCAGAGTCCGTTTCAATTGCCACACTGTATGAGTTGTGACACACTCCGTTATTACAGGTACATGCAGCTATGCACTTCAAGTTCTTGGCCCTACAAGAGCATCTGGAAGTTGCACAATTTTTGCAATTGCAGCAGACTATGTCTGTGAACTCGTTTGGCAGAGGATCGTCCACACTGACGTGTGGGTGTAGTCTCCTCGTAGCATCCTTGTACCATCCACTTCCAATGGGCGACTCGATTTCAGGGATTGGTATATCTGCCTGGAACCACACCTGAGCCTGGTGGTGTGCGCGTTTGATGTGTTGTTCAAGACATTTTCGACTTGGCGGAAGCTTTTCTTGGTCTTTGGTGCCCTTTTGAAACATGCGGTATCGCACATCGTTGATATTAGTTCCGTCCGAAGCTGGTGAGTAAATGCGGCAGAATAACTCTTCCACACTCCGTATGGTGCATTCTGACAGCGTGCCACATCCGAGGTCATCAAACAATGCTCCGTGTTGCTGGAATACCTTCCATGTCGTCTTTTTCCCGTGTCCACTTGGTGACAGACTTGTCACATCCTGTAGCAGCATGGTACACCAGGATGTTACGCTGCATGGCCGGTGTCAACTGTATGTCGTGCACAGCCACATAACGCCGTTCCTGCCTTGTGCCAGTTCTCATCCAGAGCTCTCTACTTAATTGTCCCGCGAAGTGTGTGAGCAGTACCAATACGTCGGTGTCCCTGCACGAGACTATGATCCGTTCGTATCCATCCATATAGGCCACCTTGGCTTGCAATATTATACGTGTATCGGCCTCCTCGTGAGATGATTGCAGCTGTTCAAACATCAGACCCTGTGACGATGCTACTTGGTTTCTTCCTCAAACCCACCTGCAGTGATCAACTCACAAGTGGGTGGGCTCTTTTTTGCCTCCAACATCATTTGATTGCTGATAAACTTGGTAAGATTTGCCTTGTTTTCTGGTAAGTCCATGAACTGCTTCCAGTTGGCAAGGAGTGGAATCTCTCTGCTGTCGATCTTGCGCCGGATAGAACGTACTCGCCCCTCTCTCCTTTCCCGGGTCCCAGACTTGATTGATGTGATACGATATCGATCGAAGACCACATCGACTCCTGAGCAGTGCTCATTGAAATGACTGAACACTGATGCATTGAAGACATCAGCCAGATCTCCAAATGACTTTGCCCCCGTTGGTTTTCCAATGGCTTGTACTAATGACTGACCATCTATGATAAAACATGTCGGAAGCGAAGACTTTGGCAGGACCTCAACAGTTACTCCATCCTCCAAGATCTTCCCGACCGCAGCTTTATTCGTAGGACGTAGGTGTCCTGCCGTGTCTGCCAATAACAGTGGTACCGGTGTTAGTTCATGACTCAGAAGACTTTTAAGGTCTATATCACGTCCGGAGTCCTGTGCCACAATAAGCCGCTGGAACAGAAGCCTGTCTGCTTTGATGGTTTGACCCTTTTGACTAGCATCCTTCCTCGTGTCTAGCGTGTACATAGTCGTCAGTGTAGGACTCTGTGACTGTTTCAATTTTACATGAAAGCCGACGTCTTGTTTGCAAATCTGTGATTCCACAAATTCTTTGATCTTTGATTCTCCATGGGTTTCAGCGGTCAGTAAAGTGTTTTTGATGTTTTCAGGGGCAATGATTGTTATATGACTAATTAATGAACATAAGAGCTTAAATAGCCTCTGAAGCAGGCATATAAATGTTAAACTCACCAAATTGGCCTCGATGAAAATTACTGATGCACGTGATATCGAATCATAGATAACAACAGATCTAGTCGATACGTCTATCGTTTATAAAGGATTCAAAGGATTAGAAATCCATTACAGTAGTTTTTGCCATTCTTTTTAACATTTCCCAATTCTATACCATAAACCAATATTTTTACATTATGGCTTGTTATTCTGCTCATTTTGACACCAGAAATAAGTTTGTAACTGCAGTATTAAAATTTTATTGACATTTTGTATTTCGAGAAAAATCCGATATTTCGCGATTGACCTCTTGCACAAAATAACCCACTGTGAGGTCCCAAATCAAAATATCAAGTATCATCCAGGCTACTATTGCTCAGGAGGTGTCATGGTTCAATCCTAGTATGGGTGATAGTTTGTAACACACCGTTACCCCTCATGTGATTTCTGGGCCACTTTTCACATAATATTCCTAGTCTATACAGGAAGAATAAATATGAGGAAAAGATATAATCGAAACTTATAAATAGACATACTTCTGGCTTCCTTCCTTCATGCATATCTTTATTTTGCCGTCTTTGTCCCACTTCTCTGTCCCTTTCTGATGACTTTTACGTAACTCCTCAATAATTTAGGCATGTTTTCTTGTCTTCCCGTTCATCCTCTTCCTCTGTGTACTCCTACCTATCACACAATCCTTCCTTTCACTTCCCCAGTTGCAGAATCATACACATCCATTGCAAAGCAATTTTCAAAATACTGGAGCCTGAGAGAAGAGAGAGAGAGAGAGAGAGAAGAGAGAGAGAGAGAGAGAGAGAGAGAGAGAGAGAGAGAGGAGAGAGAGGAGAGAGAGAGAGAGAAGAGAGAGAGGGAGAGAGAGAGAGAGAGAGAGAGAGAGAGAGAGAGAGAGAAGAGAGAGAGAGAGAGAGAAGAGAGAGGAGAGAGAGAGAGAAGAGAGGGATGAGGAGAGAGAGAGAGAGAGAGCATGTGATTCTGAACTCGCCAAAAATAGGAAGCAATAATAAAACACGTCGTACCAAAGAAAACTTATTCTGGACCCAATTAACCTGCTCTATTTATATATTGTTAGATTTTTTGCTTTTCATGCCGACTTGTTATAAGCGGGAAGGAGGAGGAGGAGGAGGAGGAGGAGAGGAAAAAGATGATGGGAAAGGGACTAAAGATGAGAGGTGGGATGAGAAAGCATGAAGTTGGACGTGGAGGAGGAATACATACATAGGAATACATAGGAAAAACAGATACAAAGACCTTTAGGTCTATAATGAGTAGATCCTTTTCCTGTTGTACTTCATATAGCGAATTTTTCTCCATCCGATAGTTAAATTTGAGGTTATCGTTTCCTATTTTCACTACTATACATTTATCAGCATGAGATGTTCATAGCCATTTATCGCTCTAAGTTGATATCGATCACGTTGCATAGGTTCACAGTCTTCTCTTGTATATGCTATACCGCCCAATTTGGTGTCATCATCAAATTTTGACCATACGAGACCTCAGTCTAGATCGTTGATATATATCAGGAAAAGAATTGGACCCAAGACTGAACTCTGAGGCACACCACTTGTAACATCTTACCAATCTGATGCCTCACCAATAAATTTGTACACGTTGCTTACGGTGTTAAAGCCAGTCGCTAATCCATGTACACAACTGCTCTCCTAAACCATGCGCCCTTAATTTGGTTAATTAATAGCCGCCTATGGGGAATTGTATCGAAGGCTTTCTGAAAATCAAAATATATTATGTTGGAGGGTATTTTTGCGTTCCAGTTTTTTTCACATAATAAGGGACTAGCCAAGACACAAAATAGAAGCAACAAAAAACGTGCTTAGTTGTCAGTCACTATAAAGACAACAGTAAGAGTATATAGAAAGGGGGGTGGCCCAGTTAAGTTCAGGAGGTGTCTTGTCACTCCTCTCTTGAAGGATTTTAAGTCGTAGGAAGGTGGCAAATAGAAACAGGGAGAAGTTTTCAGAGTTTACCAGTAAAAGGGATGAAATAGTGAATATGCTGTTTAACTCTTGCATTAGGAAGATGGACAGTAAATATATGAGACTGAATAGAAAGCCTTGTGCAGCAAAGTCGTAAAAGAGGGGAAGGAAACATGCAGTTAGCAGGTTCAGATAAGCAGTGAGCATGAAAATAACGGTGCTAGATGGCAAAAGAAGCAGCATCGCGGCGGTGATTTAAAGATTGAAGACAGTCAGTCAGAGGAAGGGATTTGATATGGCGAAAATCTTCAGACTCTACCCTGTTTAGAAGAGCTGTATGAGTGTAATCCCCCCTAAGCATGTGACGCATACTTCATACATGTGCGGATAAAGCCCCTATACAGAGCAAGCAACTGGGAGGGAGAACAAAATGGACGCACCTACCACAGGACACAAACCACTCAGAAGTTGTTTTAGCAAAAGATGAGATGTGAAGTTTCCATTTCAGATTTTTTGTGATGGACAGTCCAAGAATGTTTATTGTAGAAGAGGGAGACAGTTAACTGTCATTGAAGAAGAGGGGATGATTGTTTGAAATGTTAAGTCGAGTAGATAGGTGAAGAAAGTGGGTTTTGAGGCATTGAACAACACATTGAACAGGTCTCCTTTGCCCCAATCATAAATTATAGAAAGATCAAAAGTTAGGCGCTATGTGGCATCTCTCCGTGAATCACTTACTGTAGTTCCAGTTGAGTTGGACGTCTATAAACGACGTTGAACAATTTAGGGATGAATCAGCAGCGTAGGAGTGGATAAGGCATTGAGTTAAACTTAGAATATCATTAATGAATAATATAAAGAGAATGGGAGATAGGACAGATCCCTGAGGAACACCACTATTGATAGACTTAGAAGAAGAACAATGACCGACTACAGTAGCTGCAATACACCGGATAGAAAGGAAAGTTAAGATGAAGGTGAAGAGAGAGATATATACACTGAATGAGATTAGTTTAGTAATTAAATATTTTTGCAAGACTCTATCAAATTATTTTAATATGTTAAGGAAAACAGCTAAGGCTTCACCGAAACCCTTAAAGGAGGATGACCAAAATTCAGTTCAGAAAGGTAAGAGATCGCCAGTAGATCTCCCTTTACAGAAACCGTACTGACGATCAGATAGATTGTGAGCAGATATATGCTTAAGAATCTTCTTATTAAGTATAGATTCAATAGCTTTAGAAAGGCAGAGGCAACCTATATGACGATAGTTTGAAGGATTAGAACGGTCACACTGCATAATGAACAGATTGCATGTGAGCAAATATCTAGCAGGAATAAAAGGTGGATGCAGATAGAAAAAGACGGAAATGTTTGACCAGGCAGGGTGTAAGCACAAAAAAACAGTTCTTTGATAACAATAGGAGGCCCGGTTCAGACAGAGTCAGTACCAATGAGCCTTCAGAAGATATAGGCCAGAAAGGGCAAATTAATTATCATTACGAAGGATCTTAATAACAGTCATAACATAGTCAGATGGCGGATGAGAAGAAGGAACAAGCCCTTCATCAACCAGAGTGGAATTTTTAGCAAATGTTTGAGCAAAGAGTTCAGCTTTGGATATAGATGAAACAGCTGTGAAGACCTCCGGGAGAAGCATACGAGGGAAAGATGAAGAAGAAAATTCGTTAGAAATGTTTTTCGCTAGATGCCAGAAGTCACGAGAGGAGTTTGATGCAGAAATATTTTGCAGAATTATGGGCAGAAATATAAAATGCATGCATGAGTTTCAGGAGATGAATTGTACCGTCTCTGAGCCGCTTCTCTATCTTGGACAGCATGAAAACAAGCAAAGATAAACCAAGGCTGACGGGCTTTAGGATTAGATAAAATGTGCGAAGGTATGCCTCTTTGCCAAAGACAATGAGTTCAGTTACGTGTTCTGAACTAAGAGATGGGTCTCTGACATGATAGCAATAAATAATTTAATGGAAAATCAGAGCAGTTATGTCTTAGGTCCTCCCACTTAGCTGAGTTGAAATGCCAGAGGCACCTCCGTTTAAGTGGATCCCGGGGCGGCATCGGAGCGATAGGACAGGTTATAAAAATAAGATTGTGATTGGAAGAACCCACTGTAGATAATAATATCACAGAGTAATCAGAAGTGTTAGAAGTTAGGAAAATATCAAGAATCTTAGGCATGTCTCCAAGGTGGCCAGGAATACGGGTTGGGTGCTGCACCAACTGCACTATTTATTTTAGGATAGGAAAGTTATATATATGTTCACCAGGTTGGTCAGTGAAAGAAGATGATAGCCAAAGCTGATGATAAACATTGAAATCGCCTAGAGTTAACATTTCTGCAAAAGGAAAATGAGATGAAATGTGGTCCACTTTTGATGTTAAATAGTTGAAGAATTTTACATAATCTGAGAAGTTTGGTGAGATATATACGGCACAATTGCATTGTATATTTAGTAAGAGAGTGACATTGAAGTCGAATCTAAATGGTGTAAAATTTGGAAGATTTAAGAACGTGGGCACGAGATCAAATGATTTCATTGCGTATTCAAACATATACTCAACAGCCAGCTTTGGATTGAACTCGAGAATAGAGAGAGCAAAAGGATACAGAAAAGGGACTGCTCACAGACACCTGGTGTTCGGTGAGGAAAAGAATATGAGGTTTAGAGGAGGAGAGGTGATGTTCTACAGATTGAAAGTTAGATGAAAGACCGCGAATGTCGCAGAAGTATAAAGATAAAAAATAGGAGGAACTATCAAGAAACCTCGAGTCGTTACCGTAAAGTCGGATGTCCGAACTGGGGATATTTGTGGTCCCCTTCCAAGTTAGGAACTCCGAGGCAGGGTTGTTTATAGCCATTATTAAATTTTTTGAGTGAAGAGAGTGTAGGGATGTAAGGTGCATGTAGTGTAGTGTAAGTAGTAAGATAAATGGTCTTTAGAGTGCAGGCTGCATATACTCTCTTGTAGATCCGAGACACTAAGTGATATGGAGAGGACACGGGAAATTTCAATGACAAGTCTGCAGCGTCACCTCCACCTCCGTAAGTACCTGCTGGGGAGTATTTCACTATAGCAGCAGGGGTCTGACTGCCTACTCCTCTAAAAGTTTGAACATATGACATTGAAAAAATCTAGTAGGTTAGTTAAACAAGATTTGTAATTACGAAAATCATGCTTGGAGTTCAATATTTAGTTATTTTTACCATGATAGGACACTATTTTATCAAACACTTTAACAATCAGAAAAGTAAGACTAATTGGGCAATAGGTATTTCCGAGTCTTTTACTCACTTTTTTTTTTAAATATCGGCGTAACATTAGGTAACTTCCACATACTTGGAACATTATATATTAGCGATTTATTAAATAAGATATTTCATGGGAATGAAAGTTGGCTGTAACATTGCCGAAGAAATTTAGGCGAGAATTCATCTATCCTCACGGATTTTGATGCATACAGTTTTTGCAAATTCTTTGATATTGCGTCAACTGTTATCTCTCCTACAGTATTACCAATATACCGTATACTGGTGCCACAAACATCTTATTTATATCTAGTATTGGGGCTTCATATTCTTTAATAAGAACTTCATTAAAGTAATCAGTAAGTACATACGCTATACTCTTATTGTCATTTATTTATATGTCATTTTTGTCTTTCAGCGGCGTAATACATGTTTTGAATTGTATTGAATTCAATACAATTCGACATGTATTGAAAAATACTTTTCGGGTTCGATTTAGATTCCTTAGCTCTTTTTCCTTTAACTTGCCCTCACAATTGATGAACCTTTCACAACGACGGTTTAAGTCAATGTAATATCTAAGATCGCAGTTCATATTGAATCGCTTGTAAATTGTATACGCTCGTCGCGTATTACCGATGGTTTGTTGAATCTCATTTGTCATCCAACAGGGTCTGTTTTTGTTATTAAGCGTTTTCTTACTAAAGAACATGTTATTCAGCAACCAATTCAAGTTTTTTTACGAATTGTATTACAAATGTTTTCTACGATATTACCATTTAATAGATCATTCCAATTAACTTTACTTAATCTCTGCTGATTTCCGTGAAATCTGCTATATTGTAATTGTGAACTAGTAATAGATTTTATATAAGATCTACGTTGCAGTTAATTCTCACACCTGATTATCTTGTGATCACTATCTGCCAACTGCTCACCTATGATACAGTAATTAATGAGTTCGGTGTCGGTAATAAAGTTAAATATAAAATACTATTTTTCCTTGTAGCTTCATGATCAACCTGATGTAAAAATATCTTATTCATCATATCAAGCAAACACATTCCCTCATTATCAGCTGAATGATTATCCCAATTTACTAGTACGAGGTAAATGGTAAAAATATCCGCATATGATTATCATGATTACTTTTCGGACTTTATCTTATCACACAGGAGTCAATCTACCTCTGCATTTGATTTAAGAGGACGATAGCCTGACTCAGATCGGACCGACTCATAGGTGACGACTCGAAGTGTCTTGATACTTCTTCTAGCCTTCTCTCCTTAAACTTCTGCAAACATTCGCGGTCTTAGATCTAACTTTCTCTCTGTTGAACATCATCTCTCCCCCTCTAAACCTCATCTTCTGTTTCCTCACCGAAACCCAGTTGTCTGGGGAGCACTGACAGCAGACCTTTTTGTCTCCTCTTACTGCTCTATTCTCATTTCAATCCAACGCTGGCTGTTGCGTAAATTTTGTGCAATGACATCACTTGCTCTCGTGCCCACGGCCTTGAATCTTCCGAATTTTCTACCATATGGCTTCGCCCTTCAATGTCACTCTTTTACTAAATTTTATCTGTGCTGTATATCTTCACCTAACTCCTCTGATATGTATAAATTCTTCGACAAATTTAACATCAAATGTGGAGCACATTCATCTTTTTTTCCTTTAGCAGAAATGTCCATTCTTGGGGACTTCAATGTTCACCCACCAACTTTGGCTATCATCTTCTTTCACTGACCAAACCTGGTGAACAAGCCTACACTTTTCTATCCTCCAGACCTAGAGCAGCTGGTGCAGCACCCTAACCCTTTATTCCGGAACCGCCTGGAGACACTCCCAACATTTTTCATCTTTCCTAATTTACTAAAATCTTCTGCTTACTCTGTGAAAAAAATATTCTCTCCGTTGGGTTCCTTCGATCACCAATCTTATTTATAACCTGTCCTATCGCTCCGGTGCCGCCTCGGGACCCACCTAAGCGGAGGTGCTTTTTGGCACTTCAACTCAGCTAGGGGAAAAACCTAAGGCAGTAATACCCTTATTTTCCTTGGTATGATTACTGCTTCCATGTCAAAGACCCATCTTTTTGTGCAGAGCGCATAACTGAGGTCATAGTATCTGGCATGGAGGCGTACATTCCACACACTTTCTCTAATCCTAAAGCCCGTTTAACCTTGGGTTTAACTCTGCTTGTTTTTCATGCTGTACGAGATAGAGAGGGGCTCACAAAAAGGTACCCTAAGCAATCCCTCTCCTGAAACTCATTGCCCTTTATATTTCTGCCGTAATCATACCAAATCTTTACTTCAACTTACCAAAAACTCTTTCATTCATAGAATATGTCAAAATCTTTCTGAATCATATTCCTCTCGTGACTTCTGGCATCTAGCAAATAACATCTCTAACAATTTTTCCTCTACATCTTTCCCTCCTCTGCTTCACCCAGATGGCTCCACAGCTGTCTCATCTATTTCTAAAGCTGAACCCTTCGCTCAAAAAAATTTGCAAAAAATTCCACTCTGGTTGATGAAGGGCTTGTTCCTCCTTCTCCTCCACCCTCTGGACTATATTATGTCCGTCATTAAGATCCTTTCGTAATGATGTTTTCTTTGCCCTTTCGGCCTAGATCCTCGGAAGGCCCTACGGTCTGACGGAGTCCCTCCTATTGTTCTCAAAAACTGTGCTTCTGTGTTTGGGCACCTGTTGGTCAAATTTTTCCGTCTTTGTTCTATCTACTTCCACCTTTCCTTCTTGCTGGAAGTTTGCTCACATCCAACCTGTTCCTAAGAAGGGTGACCGTTCTAATCCGTAAAAAAAACTAACCGTCCTATAGCTTTGATTTCCCTGCCTTATTAAAACCTTTTGAATCTATACTTAATAAGAAATTTTTAAGCATCTATTGCTCAAAACTCTTCTATCTGATCGTCAGTACGGTTTCCGTTAAAGGGCGATCTACTGGCGATCTTTAGCTTTCCAAAACCTGAATCTTGGTCATCCTCCTTTAAGGGTTTCGGTGAAACTTTTGCTGTTGCCTTGACATATCAAAAGCTTTTGATAGAGTCTGGCACAAATCTTTAATTTCCAAACTACCTCATTTCGGTTTCTATCCTTCTTTCTGTTTTCCTTCATCTTTAAATTCCTTTAAACCGTTCTATTGCAGCTACTGTAGACGGACATTGTTTTTCTCCTAAATCTATCAATAGTGGTGTTCCCCAGGGTTTGTCCTATCCCCACTCTCTTTCTATTATTCATTAAATCTTCTAAGTTCCACTCAAAGCCCTATCCACCCTACGCTGATGATTCTACCCTGCATTTTCAAACGGCGTTTATTAGAGTCCAACTCAAAAAGGAAATAAGTGATTCCGGAGAGATGCCGCCCCAGCGCCTAACTTCTGATCTTTTCTAAATTTCTGATTGGGGCAAAAACAAACCTTGTTATGTTCAATGCCTCAAAAACCCAATTTTTTCACCTATCTATTTTACAAAAACCCACCAGATAACTATCCCCTCTTCTTCAATGTACACTAAACTGTCTCCTTCTTCTACAATGAACATTTAGGGATTCCCGTACTAAAAAATCTGAAACTGGAAATCTCACATTTCATCTCTTGCTAAAAACAGCTTCTAAGAAGTTAGGTGTGCTGTGGCGTCTGCGTCCTTTTTTTTTTTCCCACCCAATGCTTGCTCTCTACAGGGGCCTTATCCGCCCATGTATGGAGTATGTATTTACATGGGTTGGGGAGGATCCACTCAATAAAAGCTCTCCTAAACAGGGTTGAGTCAAAAGCTTTTCGTCTCATCAACTCCCCTTTCCTCTGACTGACTGTCTTCAACTTTAAATCACCGACACAATGTTGCTTCTCTTGCTCTCTTCTACCGTTATTTTCATGCTCACTGCTCTTCTGAACTTGCTAACTGCATGTCTCCCCCCCCCCCCCCCGCGGCCACGCTGCACAAAGGACTTTCTAATCATTCTCATCCCTATTCTGTCCATCTTCCTAATGCAAGAGTTAATCAGTATCTTTACTCTTTCATCCCTTGCACTGGTAAACTCTGGAACTCTCTTCCTGTTTCTATTTTTCCACCTTCCTATGATTTAAAACTTTTCATAAGAAGAGTAACAAGACATCTCCTGAACTAAATTGGCTCACCCCTCTTTTTTATTTTATTCTCTTACTGTCTTCTTTATAGGGACTGGCAACTAAGCGGGCTTTGTGTTACCCATTTTTGTTGTGACTTTGGCCAGTTCTTTGTGATGTAAAAAAAAAAAAAAAAAAAAAAAAAAGACTGTCCCAAGTGTTAACAGTTTACCGTTTAGCTTATTCTTTACGTAAACTGATTCATAGTGATCATGCTTCACTTTCTTGATATCGAATCGCAAGTTCTTGAGCTTGCAAATAATCATTAATATAAACTAGGAAATAAACGTCCACATTAAAGATGTGGAACGTGTCCAAGCTCGCACAGGCTAAAGTCAACTTTTTAAATACCCTCACCTTAAAATACTTCTATTACAACCTGACCTAAGCCAACCTAACCTTCACCATCCCCTTCTTGATTTCTTAATTTTTACAACTAAAAATTAAAGTGCTAAATTGTTCTTGAAAAAATGGTGGTGATGGCGGTGGTGGTGGTGGTGGTGGTGTGGTGATGGTGGTGGTATTTCATAATTGTTATTCTTTTTCCTCTCTGTACCCACGGCTGAAATGGCATATTTTACAACTCACACACACCCTACCACGTATATAACACCACGCTAACCCTAAATAACACCTATAACGGCATTAGAAACACGAGTTATAATGGTTATATGAGGCCTAACACAAGCGGCCTGCCTCTCGGCGACGCTAAGACACTGTTGTTGTGAAGGCTACGAACACATTTTATTTCCACTGCACTAATGCACTACTTTCGCAACTGCACTAATGTCGCCAGGCACAATATATTACGAATTTTAGCATAAAAGCTAAAAGCTCGCTTCGCTTGCTTGGACAATGAGTTAAGAAACGAAATATAACTTTCTGTGCAAAATTTCTTCCTCTGCGCCTGTATCTTTCTTGCCCACACATTCGTGGAGACATTTTACAAGCCTATATGACACCTGATTTCGTCTGAAATAGGTGTCCAAGCGAGCGAAGCGAGCTTGGACAATAAGGACACCTCCATCAGCTTTATACGTTCGACAATTAAGAAACGTCTTGTACCCTGGAATAGCTCTTTCAGATAATAAATGTTTATCTTTGATGTTTATCTAACTTTCACTGATACTTACGATATCCTTAATTTCGCAATTAACAAAAAAACAATAATTCAATACGCCTGAGAATAACGCTTCTGGCATTTGTGTACAGTATATTAGTTTTAGTTTCTTATTAGTTTCGGTAAGCTTGCGTTAGGGTTTGTCAGCAGGCTGTCTAGGGTCCATTGTAATAGAACGCATGATTAAGTCACTGAAAAAAATTGGCTGAAACATAAAATAAGCCAGCTTTACTGTTTGGTAAAAAGAGGCTACGGTGATGTTGGTACTTACCTTTTTTCTGAAAAGAAGAAACCGTATTATTAAGCAGTTGTCCTAAGCATGCATGACCAACGTGGAGTGGTCATGAATTAGGTGGAGTCCGACATCCTCAAACAGGAAGGGTTCCCCTTATAAATTATCCCAAAAGTTGACGTAGTCGGCGTTTTCTTGCAAGCAAAGTCAATTTAGCCGGTTATTTAAGCTGTACACATTAGCGTAAAAGCGATGAGCCACTCGCAATCTGGGGAGAACTTTTGAAATTATGATATCAGATTTCGTCTTGAATATCCGGATCGGCGAATCCTCCTCCCGTATTTCTCCAGTAGTTCATTAGATACGCTAATGCACACGTCATTTGTTCATGCGTGAATGACATAGAGAGTAATTTCGTTACCATCATCGGTTACGTCATTGCAGGCTGCAGCGATGTCATCGAGTCTGGCTCCTGCAAAAGAAAAGCGTTTCCTCTTATCATTAGTAACTCGACAACAAAACTCGACAAGCTGACCACGGATAATGGAGTATCCGATAAACCTCGTCATGTGTTGGTCTTCCTGCATTTTAAGTAGAACCTTGTATTTATCAAAAGCAGTGAAAGTTACAAAGTAACTAGGCAAAGTTACTTTTACAGCTGGTTGTCTCGACCCTCCCCGAACAGAAACGATAGATTGATTTGATTGATTGATTGATTACATCGTATAACATTTACATCGATATATATATTTCTTTTACTTAAAAATATGGCCTAGTCTGCAGAGCCATAGATGGCTCCTTAGCAGACATAATTGAACTATAATCTAAGCTACTGACGATACTTTACAATTTATATAGTTATATATAATTATATACAAAAAATTGTTACCTATTACATCCTCAACACCAGAAAAACAAATGTATATAAAATATGATCAAGATGTAACACCTAACCCCTAGTAATACACTATTAGTAAATACACACACACAAAGTACACATAAATAAATCCACATCCATGTAAGCGAACACAAACATGCATACATATACGTACATAAACGCACACATCACATAGATACTCCCACACGCATAGCCTACAGTACATACCTTCATACATGCACATGTATGTAGATACATACAAACATAGATACATACATACATATACATACATACATACATTACAATAACATTGTAAAGAAAACATGAGGTTCTTTAGATGTTTTTTAAATGAATGTACATTCGTTATGCATTTGAGTGTGTCTGGCAGCGAGTTTCACAGTTTGGGTCCGGCACACAGTATGCTGTTATGGAATAGAGTGGTGCGTGCTTGAGGGCAAACCAGGTTGATAAGGTTTGACCTTCTGCTATATGTATGTTGAGTGCGTAAGAAAATTGGACAATTAGGAAGCTGTATGTGCTGTGATTTAAATATTGATAATAACAAAATATCTAATTAATTACCGAAAAGTTAGAAGATGAAAATTTGCAAATACGTAGTTCTGCTGTGTGATCATATTTACTTTTAAAACACATAGTTCTTATGACTCTTTTTTGAGCAACCAAGACCTAACTTAAGTAGGAAGACCAGGTACATCCCCACACAGATAGACAATATATAATATGAGGATAGCATAAGGTGTAATACATACTTAACCGTGCTTTATGTGTCAACTGATTTGTCACTCTATATAATATCCCACATACTTTTTGATTTTTTCATGCAAACTGATTTTTTTGGTTTTTTCCCAAAATTTTAGATTTTGATCTACAAACACTCCTAAAAATTGATTGTTCCATTTGTTGAAACTGTATGATCTAAAATTAGGAGGAATTCAAAATTAATTAAACGTTTTTTGTAGAAAATGAGTTGGTGTTTTTTATGTTAAGTTTTAGTTTTTTATCAAATCCACCCCAAAAACTCGTAAATTCTGTGTAAAGTTTTCTGTAATGAAAAAACAAACTTTATCTGCAAAAGAGATTGGGTATCATCAGAAAAAAATATTAAAATTAAAATTTTTTGCAAACATTTTAACAAAGTCGTTGATATATTTTAAAAAAAAGAAGGCCCCAAAGGGGACCTTGGGGAAATCCCTGCTTAGATGCCAAAAGAAAAAATGCTTTACTGAAGTTCAGATTGCTCTTATCAGGAGATAACTTTTAAATAGTGGGTGGCACCCCCCCCTTTCCCACATTTATACATACGTAATTTTAAAAATCAATATTATGTATTTAAATAAAAAAGGCCCTGAAAATTTAAGAAAAAACCCCAGCTCCCTATATTTTTGTAAAAGAATTAAGCCCTGTGCCGTAAATGTAATAATGCGACTCTTTGACCTTTTTTTGCCTAAACCATTTGATGGGAAACGGGGGAAAGGAAAGGGGGAAAGGGGGAAAAAAGAAGAAGAAGAAAAAGAAGGAGAAAAAAAAAAAGAAAAAAAAAAGAGTTGAGGGAGGGGGAAAAGGAAAGGAGGGGGAAGGAGAATGGGGGAGGAGGGGGAGGGGGAGGGAAGGAAGGGGAGTGGGAAAAAGGGAGGGGGGGGGGACGAGAGGAGGGTGGTAGAACCATCAGCGAGGAGGGGGAGGAACTAAAATTAATACTGAGGAGGAGGTTAGGAAAAAAGGGAGGTTTAAAAGGAGTAACAAACCCCGGGGAGACCTTTGGTCCAAGCGAGGGTTCTGCTAAACTACATTACTAAAATTCAATTACTTGGAAAAACAGTTGGAAAATGATACATGTCCCAAAAGAGGATAGAACATGGAATTTTTCATAGTGCAAAAGATGGAAGAAAAACTAACTAAAAACTACCATACCACTAAAACTAACAACGGGGACTAGATACAAAATTCGCAATAAAACCCTTTTTACTTTACGTGCGCGTCAAGTCTTTTTTTAAATGTAGTTTTTGTGTTGGCTCCGAAACTTTGTGGTAACTTTTTCCATCGATCAACGACCAAACTTTGAAAAAATTTTTACGGAATCGGTGATGCAACGTTGCCGTTAATTTTAAACCATTTTCTTGTTTCACGTGATTTAAAAGCTCGAATAGGTTCCTTGATTAATGCCCAAAAAAAACCTTTTAGGATTAAAGGGTTTTCTATCAAGCCCCCACGATTTACGACCCTTTTAAAGGGAAAACATTTTAAGTTTCCGGTTTTTCCTTTATAAATGAATTTCGCACGTTTAAAATTTGGTTTTTGATTGCTCTTTTTTGCATGATTCCAATTTGGCTTATCTTTACGAAAAGGGGGGACCAAATTAAACGGCAATTCCAAGTGGGGCCTCCCCAAGGAGTGTAAATTGTGTCATTACTTTCGGAGTTTATGTTCAAAGTTACGTTTAATAAAGCCCAAACATTTCCTTTTACTGGAAGCTAGGCAATGCGAACGGGGTTTCAGATCATTACGTGTGAACCAAATCCTTTTCCTGCGTACTTATGAACGATTTATTTTGCATTTGATTTATTTTGAGGTATCGTGCCTCTAGAATTTTTTTACATTATGGGAATTGTTTTTTAATAGCCTTTTATCCTCCAATTGATGTTGCGAGACACTTGATGATTTTCGCATTTCCTCTGAAATATGCTTTACGCCTAATTTGGGTCTTGAAAATTTCGATATTTAGATCAAGTCCGCAGTCCAGACTTTGAAATTTTTATCAGAAAAAGAGTAGGGCCCCAAAAACCGAGCCCCGAGGCACCCCACTTGACATCTAACCAATCAGATGCCTCGCCCTTTTTACTACCCGTTGTTTACGATTTTGAAAGCCCCAAACGCCAAACCATGAACATAAATTTCTCCCTATGCCGGTGCCCTTTCTTGGTCAACAATCGCTTAGTGGAACTGATCGAAGGCTTTTGAAAAACAAGGTAATTACATCCCAGGGAATTTTTGCGTCCCCGTTTAATAAAAGACATTAAAACAAATCCAGAGGTTTTTTAACAGGATCTCTTTTAAATCCTGTGGGAGTTTAGATAGATTTTTTTCATCGGGAGAAAGACATATTTTATCCCCCGCAAATTTTTCCCAAATAGTTTAACAATACGGACGTTAAATATTGGCGATAAAATTGCGAGGGTCTTACTCCCTTTCGAATATCGGTGTAAAAATTAGCTAATTTTCCCCTATAGGAACATTTTGTCCATTAGCATTTATTAAAAAATTTTATGGGGGAAAGTTGCTGTGACATTTGCGAAGGTCGCGGCGAATTTCGTCCCCCCCCACGATTTTGTGGGGCAAGTTTCAGCAAACTTTTATATTTTTGGTCTACTTTATTCCCTATTACCAGTCATCCCCCCGAGCCCGTACTGTTTTTGGTTTGGTAATGGGCTTCACTTTTTTAAAAAATACTGCTTAATGTAAAAATTTATGGGAGCCATATCTTTTATCATTACCCAAATGTTATTCTTTTTTTCAGGGCCCAATACATGTTTTTACTTTTTCCTACTTCGAACGTATTAAAGAACCTTTCGGGTTTTTATTTTTTTTTATTTCTTTTCAATTTTTTTTCATATCCGCTTTTAGACTTAAATTTGTCGTTTTTAAAATTTAAAGCTCGGCGCTTTCGCCAAAAATTTGTTGGATCTCTTTTTCATCCCCAATGGGTCTGTTTATGTTATTCAAAAAGTTTTTTTACCCTGGGGAAAATGTTTTCCCCCACCGATTGGAGTTTTTTTAGTGAATACATTAAAATGTTTTCGGCGTTTTTCCATTTTGTAGGTCAATCCTTCAACTTCGCTTAGACCCTGCTGATCTTCGTGAAACTCTTTTTTAATTTGGGACTAATAACCAATTTTCTGTGATGTTTCATTGCAATTTATGCCCCATTGATAAGCCTGTGATAGTTTTCCAAAAATTTTACCTATTGCGTAAACAATCAGATCAAGTCGGGAGTGAAAAATAAATCAGGTACTTATCCCTTGTGGGTCACGGACACCTGATTTAAAAAAAAAACTTCGTTCACCATATCAAGCAATGCATACCTTCCATCAGCAGAATTTTTTCCTTGTAGGGAGGTTAAAAACTCCACAAAAAATTGTACGTTATTATTTTTCCAAGCTTTATCTCGTCATACAGGAGGCAATCTACTTCCGATTAGTTTGGAGGGCGAATATTTTTCCCAATAGTTGAATTTTTCCGTTTTGCTTAATCTTTGCGTAGCTGAGTTTTAAAGTCTTTGTTTTACTTATCGATTTCGATTTCTTTAAATTTTCTTAAATTTAAAAGAACCCCCACCCGCTTTATGCGGCGACAATTTAGGAAAGCCTTAAGCCTGGAAGGTTATTTGCTAATAAAGGTTTTCTTTTTTGTTGACCCAATCTCAGTGATACTGACGATATCTGGGGGTTTTGGCAAAAAGTATGCTAAAATTTTTCGCTTTAAAAAAAAGTTCTGGCATTTGTGAAGTAATTTTAATGGGAGGGGAAGGGGAGGGGGGAGGGGGAGGGGGAAAATACATGGAAACATGAGGAGGAGGAGGAGGAGGGTAAAAAGGGGAGGGATAAGAAAAAGGAGGAGAGGGGGGAAGGGGAGGGGGAGGGAAAGGGAAAAGGGGGGAGAAAAGGGGGGGGGAAGATTGGGTGGTGGTGAACATCATTCAAAAGGATGAGGGAAGAAAGTGAGGAGGAAATATTAAAATAGGAGGAAGAGGAGGAAGATTTGGGAAGCGGAGGAAAGGGGGGGAAAAGCTCAGGATCTTATCTAATCCAAAAGTTAGCAACAACAACCATGAACATACAAATTTAAATTTGAAGTCCCCACCTTCTTGACAGTCTCTTGCAAAAGATTTTATGGTGCAACGCCTCCAATTAACAGAGTTAGTAAAATATTTCGGGGCCATCTTCGAACAACAGGTATTACCCTCATAAACTTGGAAGGCATTTTGAAAAAAAAATGAAACTAAGTTAACAAAATTTTTAAAGAGATAAATATACTGAAAAGAGATGCAGTAATGAGTCAGGGAAGGTCAGACAAGTAACAAAGGATAGTGAACGCAGGTGTGGACTCGGGGCGCGGTCAAATTGAGTCCTATGAAAATTTCTTCCCAAAGGTGTGTCGGATACACCCTACGTAATGTATTTAGAAAAGAACTATCATAAATTCAACGCTGGAATTAAAAATCACTAACAAGGCAAAAATGAGGCGGAGGAGGAAGAAGAGGAAGAGGAGGAATAACAAATAACTATAAGCCAGTTACTCTATGATGGGGATTTCTGATGAACTGGGACAGATTCAGCAACGGAGGTAGTAGGGCCAGCTACTACCAGCTCTCCCACTACCTAGATACTATCTGCCCTTACTACGTATTCAGCAAGCCTGGACGTTTCAGAGGAGTTGGATGTATTACATCTCTTTATTCATATATATGAATAATAGCCATTCAATTTGTTTTGTTTTTTTACGTTGGAGCCTATAGCGTCTGTAGACTTCTGGAGAGTCGTGATGTCGGTCGCTCTCTCCCGTTAGTGGCGCAAGCTGGATTTTTTTAGTGACAACCTGTGGTCTTAGGTGAAGATCCCGTTTTATGTGATGTTCGGATCCTTAGTCAGGCTCTGCTGCCACCTGGTGTTTTCTCCGTCGCACTCGCAGTCGAAAGAACAGGAATAGCTGTATGCGGGTTCTTCAGCCACTGGACGATAGATTTGACAGTTGCTCCTTGGTGGGACTTGAACTCGGGACCATCTGCTTCGTACCAGGCTCTTGTGGACCGCATTAAAGAGGGTCGAAAAAGTTGCCCCCGGCCTGATTCGAACTCTGGACATTGAGCCTACCACTCCAAAACGCTAACCACTCGGCCTCCCCAATGCTCCCCTCCCTATTGCAATTATATATCTACTTTCACCTATGAAAATGATATTTCATAGCATACAAAGCAGTAATGAGCGAGCTTAGAAACTTACTAACTTTCCTTATACCAGTCCCGAGCAGTCGTGGGCGAGCGGGCAGGTTTACTACCAAATCTACATCCTATCCGCGTAGTAAGAGTTTAGTGGATCCTGACCCTGAACACTCGTTAGTACACTACGAGTGGTGGAACAGGAGAGCATAGAGCAAGGTTTATCTACGTCAAAGTCTCCTTCTGGCAATGTGCAGGCAGCAAACGGTTAGAAAGGAACACCATGTGTGCATCTTGCAGAAAATGGGGACATGAACATTTCATAGTATTGAATGATATTTGATGAAAACACCTGTATCGCCTACATCTAGCGGTGGTGCATCCTGTAAGGAAATAATAACATAAGTCATGCCATGTAGGCGCTGCCGTGACGCTTCTCATCTGATAGATCATGCAAACATGGTCAACAAAGATATGTTTTTTTTCTTCAATATTTACCTAGCTGGGACTTAGAATTTCCTAAATCCTATCTTCGGATAGTGTTTAAGTTTGGGAGTGTTACAGTGGTCAATAACTAACATTGAAATACTACTTACGCGTAATTGTGTTAAATTTTTGACATTTTTTTTCATCTCATTTCACACTCGTGTCTCTTGTTATTTGACATGACTCTTGCAATTCAACTTGAATAGCCTTTTTGAGGCACATATAATTTCTTATTTTTTATTATATCTGCTAGTCCTTTGCTTGTGAATATAGAAGATATCTATCTTCCATCGGTAGACAAAGTGCGTCATATCAGGAGTACTTTGTCGCTTTCCTTTGTTGTTGTTTTTATCTCTCTCCAGTGTGTTCAAGCTTCAAGTCATTAATGTAATTCGGTGACCAGAACCCTACTGGGCATTCCATATGTGACATCTAAGAATGTTATGTTGAGTGTTTGTCATTACGACTGACAATTGATTACAATTTGTCTGAACTAGGTATAAACATCATTGTTACCTTCACTCATGTACATCTCGCCGGGGGCGAGGTAACAGCCGCTGGCAAACCATGCCCCTGACCCAGTTTTTCTCAGGGGCCTGACAACACAGACCCCTCCAATGCCAAGCATGGTGGGGGGGGGAGTTCCTATAACGAGTGCGGGGCAAAGCCCTCGGGAATCCCGCACTCTTAATAAAGTGGAAGGCCCCCTAGCCCATCTTTTGTCTAGTGGGGGTGACCGGGGTGGTGCAGAGGCGGCGCCTGCCCGTCGAATAATTCCTGGGATAAATCTCCGGAGGGCTCTACGTGTCGGCTCCTGGAACGTTCTAAGCCGGTGATGAACGTAAAATGCGGGTGAGGATGAAAAACACTCTGGGTTTCATGTATCTTGTTGCAAAGTAAGTTCCTACCGAGGTGTGTTAAACTGAAGAGAAGGAGATGTTCTACGCCAAACTCGACTCTGATTTGACCAATGGCCTCCTCAGAAACACACATATTGTCTTAGGCGACTTCAATGCTATTATTGGCACTGTGAGAGATGGCTATGAGTTATGTGTTGGTCCCCATAGCTCCGGTACCAGGAACATTAACAGTTCCCTCCTTCTAAACATCGCGAGGTCCAGAAGGTTTAGAATTGCAGTTCTTGGTATCAGAGATTTAGGTATCGGCGGCTGCACCGCCAAACATGGTATATTAAAGCCAGAGGAGTAGCTAAGGAGATCGACCACATCCTCATTGGTACTCGTTGGAGGATCCTCCAGAACTGCAGGGTTTACCGGGGGGCTGAGCTCTTTGCAACTGATCACATCAGTTGCATTAGTTGTTACTACATTTAAGCTCCATGTCAAGTCCAGAAGAATCTCAAGAGGTAACCATACTGTGTTTTATCTGAGAAGCTGAAGGACTTGACATGTGCCCATGAGTAATGAGTATGCAGTGGCAGTCTCAAATCGGTTTAATGTGCTCGGTGCCCTCGAGGACTCGAGGAAGTAGAATTGTAGGATACCTTCATACGTGAAAATCTCCAGGCTCCCAAAGGAGTTTATTGGGGGGAAAGCCAGAGGTCAAAACGTGGTTTTGTCTCGACGTAGACGCTGGGAGAATATCAAGGAGAGTCGCGCTGGCTTGATGGGAACCAGGACCAGTACAGGGCTCTGTCACACAGGACTAGAACTCTGGACGTCTCGCTGAGGATGTCGAGGGCCGTTGAAGGCTAATGACCTTCCGACCACCAACCGAGCCCTTAAAAAGCTACGTTCCAAGTCTCCATCTCGGGCGAGTGCTATCCGAGCAGCAGATGGGCGCTTCGTGTCGGACAAGGATGGGTAGATGGCTCGTTGGGCTGAGTAGTTTGGACAGTTGTTCACGGTGGATCCTCCAATTGGGCAGCTTCACACCACTGGAGTACGGGCAATGGATGCCGATCCTCGATCCTCACAATAACAAAACCGCACCCTCTCTTGACGAAGTCAGAGAGGCTGCAGCAAAGTTGAGGGGTGGAAAGGCAGCTGGTGTTTGTAATGTCAGTGCAAAGCTGCTCAAATCTGGGGGTGGAGGCCATAATCCGCGGGTTGCATGTTGTCCCGACTGCCGTGTGGCAACAGTTACCATTCCTCCTGACTAGAGTAGAAGGCTGGTCGTCCCTATCTGGAAAGGGAAAGGGGACCGTCAGGACTGCAACAATTACTGCAGTATTACACTGCTCAGTGTGCCAGGTTATGGTGGTTGCCCATCTATTGCTGACACGGATCCTCACGGATTTGTTGAAGTATTAGAGACCTTAGCAGTCTGGATTCACGCCTGGTAAGTCAACAACGGACCGTATCCCAGCGCTTCGTGTCCTGGTGGAACGCTTACGTGAGTTTCGACCGGGAATCTTACAGCCTATGATAATCTCAAGAAGGTGTTGACTCAGTGCTTCGTGAGCCACTCTGGGATCATCTGCGACTTCGCGGGATTCATACAAGGACTATTGGTTTGATGACTGGCCTGTACTCTGGGCCCTGAGAGTGATTGAAGTGTGGGGGAGCTGTATCAAGCTTTTTTTTCAAGCGTGAGTAAGGCAAGTGTGTGTCCTTGCCCCATCACTTTTCAACACTTGTATGGACTGGGTATTAGGCAAAGTTGTAGATCAAAGTTATTGTGGAGCATCCTCGGCAATACCACGATCTCTGATCCTGCTTTTGTCGATGATGCAGTAATCTTTGCTGAGTCGAGGAAGGTCCGGTGATGGCTCTCGAGACGCTGCACGAGGAGGCAAAGCCTTTGGGACTTGAGGTCTTCTGGCTCAAGACCAAGGTCCGGATGTTTGGAGGCTTACTAGATGAAACAGTACAGTATGTTCATGCGTACAGCGAGGACATTGAGATCTTAGAAAGTGTTAAAAAACCTTGGTAGCGCAGTCCAGAATGATGTCGGGTCACGTCAAGAAGTCTTACGGCGGATTGGTATAGCCCACGATGTTATGGACTCGCTCATCACGAGTACTTAGCGTTGGCGGTACCTGCGCTAAAGGACAAAGAGCCGGATCTTCAAGTCGCTTGTATCCCTGTCCTACTCTATGAATATGAGACATGGACACTAAATAGCTACTTGAAGAAACGAATCGATGCCTTTGGTAATAAGTCTCTTCGCCAGAATCATGGGATATCGCTGGGATGATTACGTGTCAAATTAGCGATTGAATCATGAGACTGAATTGAGGCCTATTACCTGCATAGTCGTCAGCGCCAACTTCAGCTATATGGGCATGTGGTACGCTACCCTGAAACCAATTTTCTCACCGGGTTTTTATCGGGGAAGATATTATCCGGCGTGAAAGAGGCCAAAGGGGCGCTCACAAGGCTCGTAGTTGAGGCAAGTTGATGTTTCCTGTCGAGAGTTGCTTGGTATGGGGAAGGGAAACCTGCATGGGGGCTCGCGTGTGGGGGACCCCCGGAAGTAGCGTCGTAGAGTGGGCGAGGCGACGCCACCCCCCCCTCCCCCGGCGTATGCCCCCAATGATTGATTGATTTATGTACACCAAACGCTCATTTTTTGGTACTGCTAATGATTACACCGAAGTCTTTTCCTATGAGATATTACAGAGATCGTGATTGAGCATTATATATTCACTTATGAATATTTGTCGCAAATATTTAGGAAGGGGAAGGATAATGCCAGGAAAAAATAAGATGAAAAATATTGGAGGAAAACTCTTGGAGGAAGAGAAAGAAGAAAATGAGAAATAACAGAAAAAAAAAGAAGAAAAAAATTAATAGGAGGAGATGAAAAATGTTAATTAATATAATGATGTAAGTACAGTAAAACAACAAATATTACCAGTCTCGTAACATGACAAATTTACAATTGTACACTTGTGTAGTTTTACGGACTTCTCTTCGGGCCCTTAACCTTGCTAAATATAAACTCGTCCCCTTTCCCGCTCTACTCTTTATTGAAAAAGATGTGATGAAAAAATCCAGTAATGATGATTTATAAACACAAATGAACACAAAGGGAAAAACAAACAGCAACATACGTATTGGTTCCCTACGATGCTGTTCGTGATAAATACACTTTCCAAACCAATCTAAAAAGAGAGACATAAAATAGAAAAGTTTAAAGAAGAGATGGAGTTTGGTATAAAGGAGAAAAAGAAGTGAGGAGGGAAAACCTACTTTCGGGGGATATCTTATAGCATGATGTAAAGTTGAGGAAGTAATGAAAAAAAACAAAATTGAACACAAAAAATTGGGCATGACAAAGGGTAAGAGGCGACGTGTTGGAGGGCGGTTTAAAACCCTTGTCTTGTGATTTTTTGCACATTATTCTGACCAGTTTCTTAAATTTTTTACCTTTGTGCCGTGGGGAGCGGGACCACCTCAGTTAACTCTCTCTCTCCTTGTCATTGTGTTCTAGGTCTCCTGCTCTGAAAAGGAAGTTTGCGTATGTACAATACAATGGCAAGCTCATGTTGTAGGCTACTGTGCGTACGTACCCTTAGAAAACACTTGTTGCCATTCAACGGTCTTTGAAACTGCGGTATTTAGGTAAACAAAGGAAGTAGTGAAACCCCTTGGTGTTTTTGTATTGTGCATGATGAAACTATCAGCACTATATCAAAATCATATATTGAATATTTAATCGTTTTTCTTTTAAAACTAGTCTTTCAGTGGTGCAGCCCAAATTTTCACGCTAGTAATTATCATTTAGCGATTTTCGGGAACGTGATTTAGGGAGTAGATTCCCAGCCTATTTTATTACCTACTCATCCTGCCTTGAAGGTTGGTCATTGGTGAATGCCTGACGAAACTTCGGGAGGAAAAACATTTAGGGTGCAAGGTCAGTCTGGTACTGATGTATAAAATTTTCCCCCCCATTCCAAAAAAAAAAATTTAAAAGCAACACAACATCATACATATAGTACAAAACCACACATCCATAATACCCCCACGCATCCCTACAGAATCCCTTTCATCTGCCATGTATGTAATCTAAAAACATAGATACATACTACATATCATACAACATACATTAAAATACTTTGAAAAGAAAACATGGGGTTTCTTTAGATTTTTTTTAAAGAATGTCATTCTTAGCATTTGAGTTGTCGGGCAGCGATTTTCACAGTTTGGTCCGGGCACACAGTATGTTTTTAGGGAAAGAGTGGTGCGGCTTAAGGGCAAACCGGGTTGAAAAGGTTTGACCTTTGCATATGTATGTTAGTGCGTAAAAAAATTTGGACAATTGGAAAGCTGTATGTGCGTGATTTAAAATTGAAATAAAAAAAATATCTAATTAATTCCCAAAAAGTTGAAGAAAAAATTTGCAAACGTATTCTGCTGTGTGATCATTTTATTTTTAAAAAACACATAGTTCTATGCTTTTTTTTGGCAACCAAACCTAACTTAAGTAGAGACCAGTACACCCCCACCCGATAGAAAATATAAATAGAGGATAGCAAAAGGTGTAAATACTATTTCCCCGTGCTTTATTTTCCCTGTTTGTCACTTTAAAATACCCCACATACTTTTGATTTTTTCATGAAAACTGATTTATTGGTTTCCAATTTAGATTTTGATCTACAAACACTCCTAAAAATTGACTTGTTCCACTTGTTGAAACTGATGATCTAAAATTACGGAGGAAATTCAAAATTAATTGAACGTTTTTTGAAAAAAATTGGGGTTGGTGTTTCTTATGTTAAGTTTTGTTTTTTACTCAAATCCACTCCCAAAAACTCGTAAATTCGGGTTTGAAGTGTTCTGTAATGAATCAAACTTTATCTGCAAAAGAATTGGTATCATCAGAAAAAAATATTAAAATTACTCGTTGCAAAACATTTTAACTAAGTCGTTGATATATATTAAAAAAAAAGGCCCAAAGGGGACCTTGGGGAATCCCTGTTTTAGATGCCAAAAGAAAAAATGCTTTACGAAGTTCAGATTGCCTCTATCAGGAGATAACTTTTAAATAGCGGGTGGCACCCCCCTTTCCCACATTATATACATACTTTAATTTTAAAAATCAATATTATGTATTCAAAATTTAAAAAAAGGCCCTGACAAATTTAAGAAACACCCCAGCTACCTATATTTTTGTCAAATATTAAGACCTTGCCGTAAATGTAAAAATGCTGACTCTTTGACCTTTTTTTGCCTAACCATTTGATGGGAAACGGAGAAAGGAAAGGGGGAAAGGGGGAAAAAAGAAGAAGAAGAAAAAGAAGGAGAAAAAAAAAAAGAAAAAGAAAAATTGAGGGAAGGGGGGAAGGAAAGGGGGGGGAAGGAAAATAGGGAGGAGGGGGAGGGGGATGGGGGAAAAAAGGGGATCAAAAAAGGGAGGGGGGGGGGGACAAAAAGGAGGGGTGGTAAACCATCAGTCGGGGAGGGGGAGGAACTAAATTTTAATACTGAGGGGGAGGTTAGGAAAAAAGGGAAATTTCATGGAGTAACAACACCGGGAGACCTTTGGTCCATAGCGGGGGTATCTGCTAAACTACATACTCAAACTTCAATTACTTTAAAAACAGTTGGAAAATGATCCCATGTCCCAAAAGGGGATGGGAACATGGAAAGTTTCATAGTGCAAAATGATGGGATAGGAAAATACTAAACTACAACTACCATACCACTAAAACTAAAATACGGGGGACTAGATACAATTCGCAATCAACCCATTTACTTTACTGCGCGTCAAGTCTGTTTTTAAATGTAGTTTTTGTGTTGGCTCCGAAAACCCTTTGTGGTAACTTTTTCATCGATCAACGACCTACTTTTGAAAAAATTTTTACGGAATCGGTGATGCAACTTTGCCTTTTAATTTTAAACCTTTATTTCTTTTTCTCACGTGAGTTAAAGCTCGAAAGGTTCCTTGATTAATGACATCAAAACCTTTTAGGTTTAAAAAAGGGTTTCTATCAAGCCCCCAGGGATTCAAAACGACCCTTTTAAAGGGAAAACATTTTAAGTTTCCGAGTCTTCTTTATAAAGAATTTCGCACGATAAAACTTTGGGGTTTGATTGCTCTTTTTTGCATTTGATTCCAATTTGGCTTGACCCTTTACGAAACGGGGCGACCAAATTAAAGGGAAATTTCCCAAGTGCGCCTCCCCAAAGGACGTTTATAATTGTGTCATTACTTTCGGATTTTTATGTTCAAAGTTACTTTTTTAATAAACCCCAAACACATATTCCTTTTTTACTGGCAGCTAGGCAATGCGAACGGGGTTTCAGATCATTACGGATGATAAAACCCCTAAATCCTTTTCCTGCTGTACTTCATGAACGATTTATTTTGCATTTAAATTTTATTTTGGGGTTTATCGTGCCTCTAGATTACTTTACATTATCGAATTAAATTTTAATAGCCTTTATCCTCCAATTAAAGTTTTCGAGACACTTGTTGATTTTCGCATTTCCTCTGAAATATGCTTTCCCGCCTAATTTGGGTCCTGAAAATTTCGATATTTAGTCAAGTCCGCAGTCCAGACGTTGATATAATCAAAAAAAAGTAGGCCCCCAAAGCCGACCCCTGAGGCACCCCACTATGACATCAACCAATCAGTGCCTCGCCATTTTTACAAAACCCGTTGTTTACATTTGAAACCCCAATCCCCAATCCATGAACAAAATTGTTTCCCTATCCCATGTGCCCTTACTTGGTCAACAATCGCTTAGGTGGAACTGATCGAAGGCTTTTGAAATCAAGGTATATTACACCCGAGGGAATTTTTGCGTCCCCGTTTAAAAAATGACTTTAAAAACAAATCCAGGGGGTTTTGTTAACAGGATCTCTTTTTGAAATCCTGCTGGGATTTTTGTAAGAGTTTTTTTTCTCGGGAAAAGACATTTTTTATCCCCCGCAAATTTTTCCAAATAGTTTAACAATCACGGACGTTGACAAATTGGGCGAAAATTAGTTCGGGGCTCTTACTCCCTTTCGAATTCGTAAAACTTAGCTAATTTTCCCATACTAGGAACTTTTTGCCCATTAGCATTTATTAAAAAATTTTATGGGGGAAAGTTGCTGTGACATTCGCAAAGTATTCGCGGCGAATTTCGTAAACCCCAGGGATTTTGGGGGTCAAGTTTCAGCAAATTTTTGATTTTCGTCTACTGTTATCCCCCTTTATTACCAGTCACCCCTTTCGACCTGTACTTTTTACTGGTTCTGGTAATGGGCTTACTTTTTTAAAAAATACTGCTTAATGAAAGATTGATGGAGCCATACCTTTTATATTCCAAATGTTATTCTTATTTTCAGTGGCCCAATACATTTTTTGACTTTTTTCCCTACTTCAACGTTTTAAAAAACCTTTTTCGGGTTTTTTTTTGGATTTTTTTGAAATTTTTTTTCTTCATACCGCGCTTTTTAGACTTAATTTGTCGTTTAAAAATTTAAACGCTCGGCGCTTTCTCCCCAAAAAATTTTTTTGGATCTCTTATTCACCCAACTGGGTCTGTTTATGTTATTAAAAAACGTTTTCTTACCGTGGGGAACTTTTTTTTCCCACCCCGATTGGATTTTTTATTAGTGAATACATTACACATGTTTTTCGGCGTTTTTCCATTTAGTGGGTCAATCCTTCAACTTCGCTTAGACCCTGCTGATCTTCGTGAAAATCTCTTTTTAATTTGGGACTAAAAACCCAAATTTTCCTGTGATGCTACATTGCAATTTATCCCGCACTGAAAAGCCTGTGATCATTTTTGCCAAAATTTCCCTATTCGCAAAAATCAATCCAGATCAATGTCGGTGTAAAAACTAAATCAGGTACATTATCCCTTGTGGCTCACGGACCACCTGTTTTAAAAATTACTTCGTTCACCATATCAAGCAATCGCATACCTTCCATCAGCAGAATTTTTTCCTTTTGTTAGTGGGGTTAAAAATCTCCACAAAAAATTGTACGTTATTATTGTTCAAAAGCTTTATCTCGTCATCGGAGGCAATCTACTTCCGCTTAGATTTGGAGGACGAAATTTTCCCCAAAATATTTGAAATTTAAACCGTTTAGTTTAAATCTTTGCGTAGCTGAGTAATGTTTTGTTTTATTTTTTATCGATTTCGATTGTTTTGAAATTTTCTTAAATTAAAAGAACCCCACGCTTTATCGTGCGACAATTTAGGAAATGCCCAAAAGCCTGGAAGGGTTATTTGGCTAATAAATTTTTTTTTTGTGTTGCCCCAAACTCTCAGTGTACTGACATATCGGGGCGTTTCGGCAAAAAGTATGCTAAAATTTTCTTCGCTTTAAAAAAAGTTCTGGCTTTTGTGTAAAGTAATTTAATGGGAGAGAAGGGGGAGGGAGGGGGGAGGGGGAATATACATGGAAACATGAGGAGGAGGGGGAGGAGGGAAAAGAAGGGAGGGGATAAGAAGAAGGGGGAGAGAGGGAAGGGGGGGGAAGGAAGGGAAAAAGAGGAGAAGGAGGGGGGAAATTGGGTGGTGGTGAACATCATTCAAGAGGAGTAGGGAAGAAAGTGGGGGGAAATATTAAAATGGGGAAAAAGAGGGGGAAGATTTGGGGGAAGGGGGAGGAAAGGGGGGAAAGCTTCAGGTTTCTTATCAAACCCAAAATGTTAGCAACAACAACCATGCAACATATCAAATTTATTTGAAGTCACTACCTTCTTGACAGTCTCTTCAAAAGATTTTATGGGGGAAACGCCCCCAAATTAAAAGAGTTGTAAAATTTTTTCGGGGCCATCTTCGAACAACAGGTATTACCCCCATAAACTTGGAAGGCTTTTTGAAAAAAAAAGAAAACTTTTTAAAAAAAAATTTTTAAAGGAATAAATAACTGAAAAGAGAGCATTAAGATCAGGAAGGTCGACAAGAAAACAAAGGATGGGGTGAACGCAGGTTGGACTCGGGGCGCGGGCAAATTGAGTCCTAAAAAAATTTTTCCAAAGGTGTGTCGGATAACCCTACTAATGTATTTAGAAAAGAATATCATAATTCCGCTGGAAATTTAAAAATCACTAAAAAACAAAAAATAGGCGGAGGGGAAAAGAGAAAGGGAGGAAAAAAAATAAAGCCTTTTACTCTATATGGGATTTTCTGAAATTTGGCAGATTCGCAAGGGAGGTAGTAGGGCCACTACTACACTCTCCCATACCTAATCTATCTCCCTTTTACTACGTATTCAGCCCCCCTGGCGTTTCAGAAGTTGGATGTTTTTCATCTCTTTATTCATATAATGAAAATCCCCATTAATTTTGTTTTTTTTTTTTACTTTTGGAGCCTTAGCGTCTGTAGACTTCGGGAGACGATGTGGGCCCCCCTCCCCCCCGTTAGTGGCGCAAGCTGGATTTTTGGACACCGTGGTCTTAGGTGAAGATCCCTTTTATTGATTTGGATCCTTATCAGGCTCTGCTGCCACCTGGTTTTTTCCCTCGCCTCGCAGTCGAAAAAAACGGGAATAGCTGTTGGGGTTTTCTTCCCCCGGACTAGATTTGCTTTTTGCCCCTTTGGGTGGGACTTGAACTCGGGACCATCGCTTCGCTCCCAGGTTTTGTGGCCGCTTAAAGGGGTCGAAAAAGTTCCCCCCCCGGCCTTTTTCGAACTCTGGACATTGAGCCTACCACTCCAAACGCACCCACTGGGCCCCCCCAAATGCTCCCCTCCCTATTGCAATTTACTCTTTTCACCTATAAAAAGATTTTTCATAGCATACAAAGCAAAGGCGAGTTAAAACTTACTAACTTTTTTTATACCAGCCCCGGGCGGTCGGGGGCGACCCCGGGCGGTTTTACTACCAATCTACACCTATCCGCGAGAAAATTTTAGTGGATCCTGACCCTGAACCTCGTTAGTACACTACGAGTGGGGGAACAAGAGCATAGAGAAAGGGTTTTATCTACGTCAAAGCCCTTTCTGGCAATGTCAGGCAGCAAACGTTAGAAGGAACACCATGTGTGCATCTTGCAGAAAAGGGGGACAGAACTTTTTCTAGTATTAAATGATTTTTTTGATAAAACACCTGTATCGCCTAATCTAGCGGGGGTCACCCTGTAAGAAATAATAAAAAATTTATCCTGTAGGCCTGCCTTTCCCGCTTCCCCATCTGATGATCATGCAAACATTCAAACAAAAATGTTTTTTTTCTTAAATATTTCCTAGGGGGACTTAAATTTCCTAAATCCATCTTCCGGATAGTGTTTAAGTTTGGGAGTGTTACAGGGGTCAAAAACAAAACTTGAAACTACTTACGCGTAATTGTTTTAAAATTTTTTGACTTTTTTTTTCTCATTTCACACTCGGTCTTTTATTTGACATCCTGCAATTCAATTTGAATACCCTTTTGAGGCACTAAAAATTTTCTTATTTTTATTTACTGCTAGTCCTTTTCTTGTGAATATGAAGATATCTATCTTCCATCGGAAACAAGTGGTCATATCAGGAGTTTACTTTGTCGCTTTCCTTTGTTGTTGTTTTTATCTCTCTCCGGTTTCAGCTTAAAGCTTAATGTAATTCCGGTGACCAGAACCCTACGGGCCCAAATTTTCCTAGGGGACATCTAAGAATGTTTTATGTTAGTGTTTGTCATTACGACTACAATTGATTCAATTTCCCCTAAACTAGGGTTCTCTTGGTTACCTTCACTCATGTACTCTCCCCGGGGGCGGGGAAACAGCCGCGGGAAACCCACCCCCTGACCAGTTTTTTTTTCCTGGGCCTGAAAACCCAAAAGACCCCCCCAAAGGCCAACGCAGGGGGGGGGGAGGTTCCTATAACGGGGGGGCAAACCCCTCGGAATCCCCCCCCTTAAAAAAAGTGGGAAGGCCCCCACCCATTTTTTTGTCTTGGGGGGGCCCGGGGGTTGGTGCAGAGGGGGCGCCTGCCCGTCGAAAAATTTCCCTGGGATAAATCTCCGGGGGGCTCTCTGTCGCTCCTGGAACGTTCTAAGCGGTTGATAAACGTAAATGCGGGTGAGATGAAAAAAAACTCGGGGTTTCATGTACTTTTTCCCCAAAAGTAATTTCCTACCGAGGTGTGTTAAACTAAAGGAAGGAGATGTTCTACGAAAACTCGATTTGTTTTTGACCATGGCCTCCTCAAACCCATATTGTCTTAGGGCGATTTCAAGCTATTATTCACTGGAGAGAGGGTATGAGTTATGTGTTTGGTCCCCATGTTCCCGGGTACCAGAACATTAACTTCCCTCCTTCTAAACATCGCGGGGTCCAGAAGGGGGAAAATTTGCAGTTTTTGGGTTATCAAGATTTAGTATGGGCGGCTGCACCCCCAAACTGGAATTAAAGCAGAGAGTAGCTAAGGGAAACGAAAAACATCCTCATGGTCTCGTTGAGGGCCTCCAGAACTGAGGGGTTTTCCGGGGGGCTGGCTCTTTTCAAAGTCACTCAGTTTGATTTGTTGTTACTACATTTAACTCCATGTCAAAATCCCGAAGAACCAAGAGGTAAAATACTGTGTTTTTTTTTGAAAGCTGAAGGGCTTGACATTGCCCTGAGTAAGATAGCGTGGCAGTCTCAAATCGGGTTTAAGTGCTCGGTGCCCCCCGAGACTCGAGAGTGAATTGTGGTACCCATACGGGGAAAATCTCCAGCTACCAAGGAGTTTATTGGGGGAAAGCCAGGTCAAAACGTGTTTTTGTCTCGACGTAGACGCGGAGAATATCAAGGGGGGTCCGCGGGGTTATGGGAACCAGGGACCATAAAAAGGGCTCTGTCCACGGACTAGAACCTGGGCGTCCCCCGCTGGATGTGAGGGCCGTTGAAGGCTAAAGACCTCCGACCCCCCCAACCGAGCCCTTTTAAAAAACTACGTTCCAAGTCCCACTGGGGGAAATGCTTCCACAGCAGATGGGCGTTCGTGTCGGACAAGGATGGGGAATGGCTCGTTTGGGGCTGAGTATTTTTGGACATTGTTCACGGTGGGATCCTCCAATTGGCAGCTTCACACCACTGGAGTACGGGGAATGGTGCCGTCCTCGTCCTACAATAAAAAAAACCGCACCCCTCCCCTTTACGAAGTGAGAGCCCCCCAGCAAAGTTGAGGGGGGGAAAGGGAGTGGTGTTTTGTAATGTCAGTGCAAAAACGCTCAAATCTGGGTAGCCATAATCCCGGTTTCATGTTGTCCGACTGCCGTGGGCAAACTTCCCTTTCCCCCTGACTAGTAGAAGGTGGTCGCCCTACTGGAAAGGGAAAGGGGGCCGAGGATGAAAAAAATTACTGCAGTTTACCTGTCATGTGCCGGGTTTGGGGGTTGCCCATCTATTGCTGCCCCGGGGTCCCACGGATTTGTTGAAGTATTGAACCTTAGCAGTCTGGATTCACGCCTGGAAGTCAACAACGGACCGTATCCAGCGCTTCGTGTCTGGGGGAACGCTTACGTGAGTTTTCGACGGGAATCTTTTCAGCCTATATAACTCAAGAAGGGGTTTTGATCAGGCTTCGTGAGCCACTCTGGGGTCTCTGCACTTCGCGGGATCTACAAGGACTATTGGTTTATGACTGGCCTTTCCTGGGACCCGAGAGTGATTTAATGTGGGGGAGTGTATCAAGCTTTTTTTTTTAAGGTGAGAAGAAAATGTGTGTCCTTGCCCCATCCTTTTCAACACTTTATGGTGGGTATTTGGCAAAATTGTAGATCAAAGTTATTGTGGGGCATCCTCCAATACCACATCTCTGACCTGCTTTTGTCGATGGGCAGTAATCTTTGCTGAGTGAGGGGGGGGCCGGGTGGTCTCGGACGCTGCACGAGGAGGCAAAACCTTTGGACTTGAGGTCTTCTGGCTCAAAACCAAGGTCCGGAGTTTGGAGGCTTATAGATGAAAAAGTACCCGTTTTCATGCTAAGCGAGGACATTTAATCTTAGAAAGTGTTTTAAAACCCTTTGGGAGCGCGTCCAAATGATGTCGGGTCCGTCAAGAATCTTACGGGGGATTGGTTAGCCCCCCGATGTTTTGGACTGCTCATCAGATACTTTGGTTTTCGGTACCTGCGTTTTAAAGGGCAAAGACCGGGTCTTCAAGTCGCTTGTTTTCCCTGTCCTACTCATAAAAGAGACTGGACACTAAATACTACTTGAAGAAAAGAATCGTGCCTTTGGTAAAAAGTCTCTTTGCAAAAAATGGGATATCGCTGGGATATTTTCGTGTCAAATTTGCGTTAATCATGAGACTGAATTGAGGGGCCTATTTCCTGCATAGCCCCTCACGCCAAATTCAGCTTATGGGAGTGGACGCTACCCCGAAACCAATTTTTTTTCACCGGGTTGTATCGGGGAAGATATTATCCGGCGTGAAAGAGGCCAAAAGGCGCTCACAAAGGGTCGTATTTTTGGCCGTTGATGTTTCCTGCGGAGTTGCTTGGTATGGGGAAGGGACCCGCATGGGGCTCGCGTGGGGACCCCCCGGGAATACGTCGTAGGTGGGCGAGGGGCGCCCCCCCCCCTCCCCCCCCGTTCCCCCCAAAGATTGTTGATTTATGTAAACCAAACGCTCATTTTTTTTTTACTCTAAAGATTAAAACCCCAAGTTTTTTCCTTGAGATATTCGAGATCGTGATTGAGATTATTATTCCTTATGAATATTTGTCGCAAATATTTAGGAAGGGGAAGGAAATGCCAGGAAAAAAAAAAGATGAACAATTTGGAGGAAAACTCTTGGGGAAGGAAAGAAGAAATAGAAAAACCCCAAAAAAAAAGAAAAAAATTAAAAGGAGGAATAAAAAAGTAATTAAAATAATATGTAAGTACAGTAAACAAAAAAATATTTCCATCGGTAACATACAAATTTTCAATTGTACACTTTTGTAGTTTTACGGGCTTCTCTCGCCCTTAAAACCCTTTCTAAAATAACTCGTCCTTCCTGCTTACTCTTTATTTTAAAAAAATGTGATGAAAAATCCGTAAAAATGAAGATAACCAAATAACACAAAGGGAAAAACAAAGCAACATACTTGGGTTTCCCCACGTGCTGTTCGTGATAAACTACACTTTCCATCCCCTCTAAAAAGAAGACATAAAATAAAAAAACGAAAGATGGAGTTTTGGGATAAGGAAAAAAAGTGAGGGGGGAAAACCTATTTCGGGGGTATCTTAAGCATGATGTAAAATTTAGGAAGTTGAAAGAAAACAAATGAACACAAAAATTGGGCATGACAAAGGGGGAAAGGCGACGTGTTGAGGCGTTCAAACCCTTGTCTTTTGATTTTTTGCACATTTTTTCTGACCCTTTTTTTTAAATTCTTACCTTTTTGCCGTGGGGGGCGTGGACCACCTCATTTAAAATTCCCCTCTTTCCTTTTATTTTGTGTCCCAGTCTCCTGCTCTGAAAGGAATTTGCGTATGTACAAAACAAGGCAAGGGCAGTTGTAGGCTACTTGCTACACCCTTAGAGACCTTTTGATTCAACGGTCTTTGAGCTGCCGGTATTTAGGTAAACAAAGGAAATAGTGACCACTTGGTGTTTTTTGTATTTTGCATGAGAAACTTCACACTATATAACCATATATTTTAAAATGAATGTTTTTCTTTTAAAACTAGTCTTTTGTGGGGCAGCAATTACACGCTAGTAATTATCTTTGCGAGGGGCGGAACGTGATTTAGTATAATTCCGCCCCATTTTATTACCTACTCATCCGCCCCTTTAAGGTTTGGGCATTGGGGATCCTGGGAAAATTCGGGAGGAAAAATTATTTTAGGGTGCAAGGTCGTCCTGGACTGATTTTAAAGGGTCCACCCACTACATCCTAGAAACCAAGGGATGAATAAATGTGAACAAACAAACCCTAGCCCATCTTCGATTCTATTTTACCGCAAACATACGGACTCCATAGCTCCACAAACGCTTTTCTTGATGCACTGATAAAAGGTGTCACTTTGTCAACTGCTATGTTCCAGCCCGGGGGTACAGGGGAGGGTCTAGTATAAAAATATACCCAAAATTACCGTAGTTATATATTACATACTGTAGAAGTAGGCAAAACACACACAGCAATTAGTATGTGAAGTTAGTGGTCGTGGGGAAAAGTAGTAATTGTTTTTGGTTAGTATAATAAGGTATAATGGTATTGTGGCTGTTGTTTTTGATGGGGGATTTTGGTAATAGTAGTGATAGTGGTAGAAACAGCAGAAAATGTTGTATAAGTAGTGGTATAAATGGTTATAGTGGTTGCAATAGTGGCAATGGTGACAGTAATGGCAATGGCATTCATGCACTTGCATAAGGCCAGGTTATTTTTATATTCCATCCCAGAAACTTTTCTACATTACTCAACCCTTTTCGCTCTTCCCTCCAGCTTCATGTTCTTCACTTAATTTCTTCGTTTTGCCATCCCCTTTCCTTCACAGAGTCATATCGCATTCATCTATGCATGCTTTTTCCTCGTGTATTTCGTTCCATCCTCTCTTTGCCTTGCTTTTCAGTATCTTCCCAACCTACCTCACACCTCGCCGCGCTTCCCACATCCCAACGCCTTTCACCTTTCCACCTCCCCTTTCCACGACTAACTTTACGCCCAGATTTCTTGGGAACCGGGGGATGTCCCGGGGGCCGATCACGCTAGCCTCCTTTATTATCATCTTCCAAACAGCCATGGAGAAAGGGAGCAGGGGAAACAACTAGCCGTCTCTTCCTCACCTCTCCCCTCGAAATAGTGCCGTCCTCACTGCTTTGTTTCCTGCTACTGTGATATTCCATCGGTTAATTACATGTGGCGCTCTGGCCACCCCATATTGCCGTCTATTTAAAAAAATAAAACGTTGGCTGGGTTTTTCGGGAAAACCCCCGATATGATGATATATGCTTAGGGGAGTATAGTTTTAAAAGGGAGATATACAAAAAACAATATGAACATTAAGATAAAAAGGATGGTGCTAAAATTTTTCAATGAAATGTAATGGAAAGGCATCATTGAAAAATATCAAAATGGAAAAACATTAAATAAACTAGTCTCAGGGGAAGATAAAACAGAACTAAATTAAAAAGATTACGGGGTGAAGTGGGTTATTGATAAGGCCAAGGTTAGTATAAGCAATAATTACAAAACAATAGTAGTGGCGATGATGGTTTTAAAAAGACAGGGGAAAATTTAACACCACTTGTCAAAAAACTCCACGAAGAAGGGAAAGGAAGGGGGTAGGAGAAGGGGCGGGGGGGGGGAAAGGAAGGGGAAGAGGGGGGGTTTGGCCCCGTATGACCTCGCCGTAAAAAAGGGTTTTTAGGGCCCAGATTATCGACAATACCCTCTTAAAAGTGGCCCTTGGACCAAAACCCCAAATTCTGGGGCAACAGTACCGATTACCACGCCAGCCATCGCCTCCCTCAAACCACGCCTCCAGGCGATCATAGAGAGTTATGCAATTTGCCCAAAAGGGTCCCCTAAACCACAACCGCCCCTGTAGCCCCCTATAAACCCGGGGAAATAGGTGTTTTGAGGGACAAATGATACCCCGGATAAGTGACTGCGTTGCTATTTAAAACCCCCCAAATGCCCTTCCCTTAAATTGCACTACCGCCACAAAAATCATGTACCTGATTTTTATTGGGCCTTGGCATTAAAAGATACACGAATGCATTGACAAGATTTAAGGCAGTCTTGGCGAAAACACCAGATATATCTTACTATGATGGGTAAGCGCACGATGGTAATGTTGATGATGTGAATGAGATATCACGATAACTATAGAAATGATAAGTATATGAAAATATTGATAGTAATAATATAATATAATGCTAATAATAATGGTAATGACAGCAAATACTAATGACAATATCTTCAACGATCACAACAACAACAACAGTAACAACAACGACCACATCAACAACAAATATGATGATAAAAATGATAATCATAATCATAATGAAAATAATTATTGTAATAGGCATACCTTCCCTTTAATTGCAGCCTGTATAGGGAGTACGAGCCTCTTTAGGGAAGGAAGGAAGGAGGTTGTGAGAGTGATGTGTCAGAAGGGCAAAGATGCAGCCAAACAGGGAAAATAAATGAAAGAGGGGATGAGGGAAAGAAAGGAGAGGCGCGGAAAGCGGTAAGAACGGCGGGACGCAGAATATATGATGCTGTGAGAGGACTATTTTGCAAGTGTACAAATATTTCTAGAATTGCGAAATTTTCAAAGAAAAAACTCCCCTGTGGGTTTGGTGTGAAAATGTCGGTGTGTGTGAGTGTGCGTATGTGTGGTAGTGTGGTGTGTGTGTGTGTGTGTGTGTGTGTGTTGTCATTCACCCATGGTCTTGTCCACGCGAGCTGGCCCGCGATCGGCACTTTCACCCTCCCGGAGCGAGCTTGGTCCTAATTATTACCGATTTTTGGGTAATGCTAGGACCTCACCACCCCCCCCTCACCCCTTCTAAAGGGGGGTAGTAAAACCGCTAATTTGTCATGAAAAACCCGGGGGTCAGCGAGGGGTTCGAACCGGCTAACTACATAAAGGCAGGCCAAAACCTATCCACTTGACCTCGGGGCGGTACTTGCGTAGGGAAGGACGCATATTCACGCTTTTTTGGGAAGATATCGCGTTTATTTTGAAACGTAGGTTTGTTACTTATTTATGGTTAAAAAGATTTTAAAGGTTTGGTTTCCTGGAAAAGAAAAGAAATTAAAGTTTTCCTTTTTTTTCGGCAAGAAATTTTTGGGAAACCCTCTTGTGGGGAAATCAACAATTTTTTTTGGGATTGGTTTTTTTTTTCAGAAAACCCATGGTTAGTTTTTTTTTTGAGGCCAGGGGGGGCCAAAACCCCCTTTCCCTTTTCCCCTTTTTTGGAAACCACAAAAAATTTTTTTTTTTTTTTGGAAGATTGAGTAGCGGCGCAGATACACGATGGAAAGTTGATGAGGGACTGAGATGGATGGAGACAGATTGATTGATAGAGAGGGAAGGAGTGTGAGGCAGAATGTGCAGAGATAAATAATAGGTGGACATATATAAAAAAAAGAGTTAGACAAACTGGATATATAAATGGATACATGTGTTGATTGATAGACAGGGAAAGGAGGGAGGGACATAATGTGAAAAAAAGGCGGGAAATGCGTGCGCATGGGTAAGAGCAAAACACTGTAAGAAGAGGGTTGCGTGGAAGATGAAAAAGGGTGAGAAAGGTTGACGGGATATATAAAAGGGAGGGAAGGAGAAAGGTGATTTTAAGAAAACAAATGAATGACTATATTATGTCTGCAAAGCACTATATATATATATATATATATATATTATATATATATATATAATATATATATATATATATATTATATAATATATTTTTTTTTTTTTTTTTTTTTTTTACATTTGTGCCTATAGCGCCTGTAGGCAGTGGTGACCCAGGGCTCGGATAGTAGGCTCTGGAGGTTCACTTGAGGGCTGTGATGGTTGGTCCTCGCCCGTGGTGGCGCAGGCAGGATTCTTATAGTGACGCCTGTGATTAGAGGCTCATGCCGCCCCCATGTGTCCTCCGATGCACTCGCAATCGAAGGTAGAGTTGATGGGCAGGGCCTGTGGGTGTTCTTAAGCCACTCGACGGTGCAGAAAGGTTTTGGTTTTCTTCGGGGATCGAACTCGGGTCACCAGGAACGCCAGTCGGAGACGCTAACCACTCCGCTACCGCCTCCCCTGACCTATATAGAGGGAAATAAAAGAAACAAGCTTTATTAAAAACATATAAATAAAAGTGTACGTTGCAGACACATAAAAAGTAGGTGGCAGGAAAAGCGACATATATGAGTGAAGAGAACGGGGAAAAGTAGCGCATAAGTGACAAAGCAAGTCAAAAGTATTATATGTATAATAATGAGAGCAACATTCATGTAAGAAAATAGTTGACATGACCGAAAATCAGGCAGAGCGGGTAGATACGTATTACAGAGGAGGAGAGAGATAACTGACAGTGGTGAGGAAGGACAAGGTGCGAGGCAGGAGGAAAGGACTGAGCACGAACTAGATGAGGAGGAAGAGGAGGAGTTAGTGGGTTGGGGGAGGACAGGCCAGGAGGTAGAGCGGCAGCAGTGGGGCGTTGATAGGTGCTGGGAATTACCTGTATATCTTGAAGACAGGTGAGTTCCGTCCCTAATTAATGCAAGGTAAATATGTCCTTACGAGTTTCAATTACAGAGAAACCACCTTTGCCCCCTGAGGTGTGCGATGTGGAATGGTGGTGAGAGAGTGAGGAGGGGGCGGAGGGGGCGGAGGGGAATATGTGGAGTAAGGGGTTTGCTAGATGAGAGGAGGGGAAAGGATAGCTATGCAGGGAAAATAGTGGTTATGGTGTTTGAGTATGGTGATAATGGTGATGGTGGGCGGGATTATTGAAGGTGATGGTGCTGGTGAGTCTGGTGATATGTCGGCGTTATGGCGCTGCCGTGTGTGACGGATGGTGATGGCAAGAATATTGGTGGTGCGGCGGTTGCTACTGTGGTGGTGGTGGTAGTAGTAATAGTGGTGGTGGTGGCGTTGATGGCCGAGACTGCTTACATACACACACACACACACACACACATGCTCACACACGCACACACACACACACACACACACAACACACACACACACACACACACACACATACACACACACATACACACACACACACACACACAGACACACGTTATACTTTCTACTAGAAGTGGACCGGACATCCGAGTCCGCATCTGCATCTGCCGATATCCGCATCATTATTAACATCCGCATCCGCATCTCATGATGAGCGGAATTATGCGGAATCTGAAAACAAATAGTAATGACGGCAGGGAAGAGCGAGAGAGAGAGAGAGAGAGAGATGAGAGAGAGAGAGAGAGAGAGAGGAGAGAGAGAGAGAGAGAGATGAGAGAGAGAGAGGAGAGAGAGAGAGAGAGAGAGAGAGAGAGAGAGAGAGAGAGAGAGAGAGAGAGAGAGAGAAGAGAGGGAGAAATTTGATGCAGAGAGAGATGAGAAGAGGAGAAGATATGGAATTGTGCAGAGAGAAGAGGAGAGAGAGGAGAGAGAGAGAGAGAGAGAGAGAGAGAGAGAGAGAGAGAGAGAGAGAGAGGAGAGAGAGAGAGGAGAGAGAGAGAGAGAGAGAGAGAGAGAGAGAGAGAGAGAGAGAGAAGACGAAATAATGTTGGACTGATTAAGGAGAGGAAATATGTTAATAATTTAAAATTTCAGTAAGCTGTGGCTAAAACTCTTGATGGCTAGAATTATCCGCATCCGCAAATAGTAAAAAATCAACATCCGTTCCACCTCTACTTTCCACCCCCTTCCTCTCAGAACAGTATTTCTCAGCTAGAGGGCCAGGGTTGGCGGCGGGTTGTCATCCTTGTTCTTCATGCAAATTAATCAAAATTTCACAGCCACGTTGCTATTTTTGAAGGAAGAGGAGGTCGAGGGGAAGGAGGTGGAGGAGAAAAAAGTGATGGTGGTGTGATTAATTTTTGATGAAGCAGAGACGAACGACCTTGTTGTCAGCGTTTGTGTAGGTGATGGAGAGTGTGAAAGGGTGGGGATGATGAGGGACGTGGAGAGAGAGAGAGAGAGAGAGAGAGAGAGAGAGAGAGAGAGAGAGAGAGAGAGAGAGAGAGAGAGAGAGAGAGAGAGAGAGAGAGAGAGAGAGAGAGAGAGAGAGAGAGAGAGAGAGAGAGAGAGGAGAGAGAGAGAGGAGAGAGAGAGAGAGAGAGAGAGAGAGAGAGAGCGAGAGAGAGAGAGAGAGAGAAAGTGAATTAAGTAAGAAAGGATGGAAGGGAGGAGATACAAAAGAAAGAAATGAATGAAAAGGAAGAAGGGAAGGAAGAAAAGAGCACACAGTTGATTGGGACAGTTAGCAAGCAGTATGTATTTCAATATTGCAGTATTTCTCATCCTGCCATTCTCTCCCTTTTTCCTATACGATATTTTTTTCCATCTCTTCTCCAGTCCTCCAATCCTTTCTCCAAACATCGATTTATTCATCTCTACTCTATTATACCAGCGAGGAAAAAAAAGGTTATCTTCTGTTACTAAGCTGAAAAAAGGAAAGGGTGACAGAGAGGAGGGCAACTACACTAAAAACGAAATGAAGGAGTAATTAAATGTTCAAATATAGAAATATATATACAAACGGTAAAGAAGGAAGGAAGTAAATACAGGGGAAGAAGCGAGAAATATACAGCAAAATGCACGAAACAAGTAAGAAACTAATTCATCCATATTAATAAGTCCACATATTAATTTACTTCTACCACGACTGTTTTCGTCAATTATAAAGATATTTGAAGCTAAGGGAAGATATTATGCCCGAAATAATGGTTTATAGGCTTGAAAATACATATGAATATGGCATATGTCTTTAAGCCCAATAGCGACATATTACACACAAAAATTACATATTCCATATATTCCAATATGATCAAGAAGAATTACCACAAAGGCCAAGATCAAGGGTATATATAATTTGTGAAAAAGTGCAATATGAATAGAAGGAAAAGTATCCAGATTGAAATGAGAGAGAGAGAGAGAGAGAGAGAGAGAGAGAGAGAGAGAGAGAGAGAGAGAGAGAGAGAGAGAGAGAGAGAGAGAGAGAGAGAGAGAGAGAGAGAGAGAGAGAGAGAGAGAGAGAGAGAGAGAGAGAGAGAGAGAGAGAGGAGAGAGAGGAGAGAGAGAGGAGAGGAGAGAGAGAGAGAGAGAGAGAGAGAGAGAGAGAGAGAGAGAGATAATTGTATAATAATAATAAATCATAAGATAGCTTAAGTTGGACAAGAAAAAAAAACATTTATTCATCCGCGTCCATGACTCAACGTGGGATCAATGGAATAGTTGACGGCACGTTAAACTCTCATTACACTGCTTCCCTCCGTTCGTTTTTTAAAAATTACAAATCTGCCTCAGACGTATTTTCTTTGTATGCAAGAAAAAATAGGCGGGAAAGGATGAAGTAATGAGCTATGAATGAGAAATAGAGGTAGAGAGAGCAAGACAGACAGAGACTGGCGGACAAACAGGCAGACAAAAAGACAAATACGGTGATCAATAATTCGAAAGGTGGATGAAAGGGCGGTCGGATTGACGAATGGACAAGTTGATAGAAAGTTAGATGAATGGACGCACGGGTAGACAAATGTTTGGATGGATGGACATAAAATTGGACGAATGAACGGACAGATAGACGGATGAATATATGACCAGAACAATGAATAGGACAAAGAAATGGATGGTTAGACGCATACACATATGGACGCATGGACGGGCAGACTAACTGTCTAACTGACGAACAAACAGATGAGCGGATGGATAGACGAACGGACGATCAGACAAGAGGATGAACGGACAGAAAATCTGATATACGAGTAGACAGGCAAACAGAGAGACGGGACGACACACACATACACACAGAGAGAGAGAGAGAGAGAGAGAGAGAGAGAGAGAGAGAGAGAGAGAGAGAGAGAGAGAGAGAGAGAGAGAGAGAGAGAGAGAGAGAGAGAGAGAGAGAGAGAGAGAGAGAGAGAGAGAGAGAGAGAGAGAGAGAGAGAGAGGGGAGAGAGAGAGAGAGAGAGAGAGAGAGAGAGAGAGAGAGAGAGAGAGAGAGAGAGAGAGAGAGAGAGAGAGAGAAAATAAAAATATTCCCGTAAATTTAGCCTGAGGATCGAGTTAATCATAGCTCGACCCAAAATCAACGAGGCATTATGTATGTGTGCGAGGGCGTCCATGTGTGTGTGTGTGTGTGTGTCAGAGATGGACACAGCAAACGAAATCCACTTCCGCAAACGCAAATCCGCAAACCCAAATCACTACGTTCTGCAACTGCAAGTCAGCACATTTCTTGAAGTTCACACTTCTGTAACCGCAAGTCCGCAAATCTGCAAACCAATTATGTTATATTTTATCTGCATATATTGCAAAAATAGAGGTAAATCACTTTCTGGTAGTAAATATATATATATTATTTATTAAATCAGTAAT
>JACEEZ010001822.1:260000-270000 GCA_016584305.1 Chionoecetes opilio
CACGGGCGAGAGCCAACCATCACAGCCCTCAAGTGAACCTCCAAAGCCTACCATCCGAACCCTGGGTCACCACTGCCTACGGACGATATATATATATACTAGCCGCAAAGCCGCCCTCCGGGCGGACTTTTTGGCTAGCTCCTGCGGAGGGCTATTGTTAGGCCTTTGGCCCACCACCTGCGTTTGGTGGGCCGAAGGCCCACCAAACACAGACTCTCCAGATAGCCCCTTCTAACTTGCATGAAATCATGGATGTAGAAATGTATATTAACGCCAAACCATTCACATCACCCCCAATCCATTCACTCACCCATTACCCATCACCCCTCACCCATTCACTCACCCATTACCCATCACCCCCCACCCATTCACTCACCCATTACCCATCACCACCCACCCATTCACTCACCCATTACCCATCACCCCCCACCCATTCACTTACCCATTACCCATCACCCCCCACCCATTCACTCACCCATTAACCATCACCACACACGCATTCACTCACCCATTACCCATCACCCCCCACCTATTCCCTCACCCATCACCCATCACCCCCAACCCATCACCCCCCACCCATTCACTCACCCTTCACCCCACACCCATTACCCATCACCCCACCCATTCACTCACCCATTACCCATCACCCTACATCAAGGTTTCCTCAATTCTCGCAACCCACTTTTTTTCACAATTTTCGCCAATAGGCTGCTAAAAAAAAAAAAAAAAAAAAGGGATCGGATCATCTTATAAGTGGGCTTAAAACCTTCCCCTGGTCGATCCGATTCCAAAACTGTGCCATATGAGGGGATTCCGCCACAGGGGGCGGCACCCAGAGCGGACAGACAGACACACACACACACACACACACACACACACACACACTTTCGCTTATATTATATATATATAATATATATATATATATATATATATATGTATATATATATATATATATATATATATATATATATATATATATATATATATTATATAATATATATATATTATATGTGTGTATATATATACTCTCTCTCTCTCTCTCTCTCTCTCTCTCTCTCTCTCTCTCTCTCTCTCTCTCTCTCTCTCTCTCTCTCCTCTCTCTCTCTCTCTCTCTCTCTCTCTCTCTCTCTCTCTCTCTCTCTCTCTCTCTCTCTCTCTCTCTCTCTCTCTCTCTCTCTCTCTCTCTCTCTCTCTTATATATATATATATATATATTATATATATATATATATATATATATATTAGGGTGGGTCAGAAAATTTAAAGTTGGAGTATTCTTTCGCTTGATACATTTAATACTCTTCGATAGATGGTATGGCAGAAGAAGTATCAATGACATTGCTTCATATTTAGAGGTCGCACAGGAAGGTTGCACTCAGTCACCCGTAAGACGTAATAGAGGAAGGTTGTGGTGCAGTGTCACTCGTGCCCTTTAATACTCAGCAATTTAAACATGTACGTTTTTACTGTTAAACCATCTAAGAACAGTTATAATCACAATAAACTTGTTAGTTATTAATAAGTAGCATATAAATAAAACCCATTAATGGGATAGTGGCTTCTTTCAGGAAAAAAAATCACAACAACAGTACCCAGCACACTGACTTCATATTTGAAGAATGACAGTCATGGCCTACTCCACCGGAATACAGAAGATCCTTGCAATGCCGAAGCTATCTGATGGAAAGGCTGAACCAAAAGCAGTAGTGATAGGAGAGGTCCTTACTGAGTGGAACCTGAAGGACCGCATCGTTGCCGTCTGCTTTGACAGACACAACGGCAGTGAATACGGGAGGCAAGTTGCAAGTCGGCGTTGAGTCTGTCTTCGCCTTGAGATGATGCTAGACAAGCCACTGCCCTACTTCGCATGCCGTCATCACGTTCTCGAGATCCTATTGGATAAGGTGTTTTCCTCTCTTTTCAAAGAACAGTCCAAGGGACCAGAAGTCAGCCTCTTCCTTGACTTCAGAAACATGTAGCCACAAATAGATCAAACAAAGTACTCCACTGCCATGAATGATGAAACTATCATGCTGCGGGTTCAGCCGTTGTATGAATAAATTATACAGCTTTCTCAAGCATTTCTGCAGCAAAAGCATCCTCGAGACGATTACAGAGTTCCTGGAGCTTACAATAATCTTTCTTGGGTCAGTACCCCACAACCGCTCATCCGTCCAGTTCAGTGTCCCGGGTGCGCTACATCGTGCAAGATAGATGTCAAGGGCAATTTGCTTTAAAAATCTGGATATTCCTTGATCAGTTCGAATAGTCCCAAATGCTCGTATATTCGTGGACCCAGTCAAAATACCAATTTCCGGGAGAAACTGACAGACTTCTGCTTATCTTTGTGAGATACTACGTTCGAGCATGGTTTCCCGCCACATTAGCAGCTGCTTCTCCTCGCCTAGACCTCACTCTCATCAAGGAACTAGCATCGCACACAAAGCAAGTCATTAGGGATGCCGGGACAAAAGCCTTCTCTCGTCACCTTTGGTACCTATCTGAGGTGACAGTTGAGCTCGCACTGTTCGACGAGGAAGTTTCCATTATGGAGAAAAGGGAAATGGTTCACCGTATAAGCACTGTTAAGGGATTGGAAGAACCAAGTCCACGTTTCCACTTGACCCCCGAGGATGTTGTGAGTGATGACCTGTCAGAGTTCTTCACCAGTACAACGAAGAAACTGCTGCAACATCTGGACATTGACACGTCTTTTTTGGGCACTGATCCCGTTACCTGGGCAACGATAGAAGCATATGCTCGAGGAAAGGAACGTGTGACTAAGATACTGGTGACACACGACGTGGCAGAGCGCAGCGTGGCCGCTATTCAGGAGTTAAGGACATAAGAACAATAGGAAGCTACAAGAGGCCGTGAGACCTACACGACGTAGTTCCTGTTACTTAACACTACCTACATCCACCTTTCATCCTCATCCATGAATTTATCTAGCCTCCCTTTAAAGCTCCCTCATGACTCCGCACTAACTACCTGTCTACTGAGTCCATGCCAATCATTTACCACCCTATTTGTGAACCAGTTTTTCCCTATTTTTTTTAAATCTACGCTTTTCCAGCTTAAATCCGTTACTTCTTGTTCTACCCTGGTTAAAATCCGTAAGAACTTTTCCTATCTCTCCTTTATTAAATACCTTTATCCACTTAAAAACTTCTATCAGATCGCCCCTTACTCTGCGTCTCTCGAGTGGGTGTAAATTTAATAGCTTCAATCTCTTCTCATAACTAAAGTTACGCATTCCTTGAATCATTTTGGTCATCCTTCTCTGCACTGATTCTAACAAGGCTATATCCATCCTGTAATATGGAGACCAAAACTGAACTGCATAGTCTAGGTGAGGCATGACTAGAGCCAAATAAAGCTATAGAATAACCTCCGCACTTCTACTTTTAACACTTCTGGTAATGAATCCTAACACCCTATTAGCTCTATTTCTAGCCTCAATACATTGTTTCCTAGGTCGGAGGTCGGAGCTCACCCTCACTCCCAGATCTGTCTCACCTTCTGATCTTTTCAGCGATACATTGCATATGGTGTATCTTTTACCAGGGTTTTTTCTACCAACAAGTTCAGAATTACGTTCTGAACAAAGAATGACAGGACAAACCAAGAGGATCAGCTACAAGCATTGATTCAAATCGTTGCTGAACATCGAAGACGGTAAACAGGAGTAATATCCATTCGTAATAGATCACTTCATTGTATTCTGTCACTTTCCGTAGTATTAGTAAGGAATATACATGGATATGTTTTTACACGTTTGTTTTAAATATATATAAAATTTTGTATATATGTGTCTTTTTTCCTAACTTAAGTTTCGTTGTTCGACCCTTAAATGATACCCGATCCGTGAGATAATTTAAACATGTAATTTTTACCTCGAGTGGAACATCCACGCAAGCAAGCAAAGATTTTTTTATGTTCTGCCCTATATACAGTGACCCACCCTAATATATATATATATATATATATATAAACATCCCTCTCCTCTCTCTCTTCATCTCTCCTCTTTCGTGCTCTCTCTCTCTCTATATATATATATATTATATATATATATATATAATATATATTATCATCATATATATATATACTTTACTTATATATATATATATATATATATATATATATATATTATATATATATATATATATATATATATATATATATATATATATATATATATATATATATATATATATATATATATATATATATATATATATATATATATATATAATATATATATATATATATATATATATATATATATATATATATATATATATATAATATATATAATAATATATATATATATATATATATATATATATATATATATATATATATATATATATATATATATATATATATATATAATATATATATATATATATATAATATATATATATATATATATATATATATATATATATATATATATATATTATATATATATAATATATAATATATATATATATATATATATATATATATATATATATATATATATAATATATATATATATATATACATATATATATATATATATATATATATACATTTATATTTGTATTTTTCTCATACTTACCTCTCAGCGCCCCACTGACGTTATAGCTCACATTTTACCTTCCCCTCATTGTGACCACTCACTCAATATATCTACTTAAGGTCACACTAGGTGGTATTAATTTGTATAAGTACACTACACTCCAAATTTTATTTCATTGATATGATATGAGACCCTTAACCTCAGACACCTCATTCAAAGTCCTCTGGTGATAGTTCCATCTTGAGCAGGTCCATGTTCCCCTTCATGTAGACCAATCTTTCAAAATTACCGGAGGTTAGACTCGCTTTCTTGGCCTTCATGATGTCCGACCCCTGAGAGAACAGCCTCTCCACAGCTGCAGAACTGGGTATTGCCATGTTGTACTTAACAAACACATCTACCCAGGCGGCACGGAAAAAGGCGGGAAACATGACCTGCTCCAACAGTTTCTTCTTCTTCTCTGAGCACCAACCTTTCAAGCCTTTTCCCCATCTTGTTGGAGAGGCGGGTAGAGTTGGTGCCTTGTGTAGCTGTGGGTCCTGGGCTCCTCAAAGCCTGGAAATATGTAATAGATAAATTTGTAATATATATATATATATATATATATATATATATATATATATATATATATATATATATATATATATATATATATATATATATATTGAATAAATTTCTTAAGTAATCGAGGTCAGAAAAACAATTATATTGATTGATAGAAAAAAAAGGGGCTTCATTGAATAAGATATATATTATTGCACTTAAATCATTATTATTAGAATAATGTATCAGCATGACGCTCAAGATTGCTAATATAATGACTTGGAGTAATGTAATGAACTGTCACAACTTAACTGAAGATGCAGTATATCTCGATAAAATCAATAAGTCTCACCTTGAAAAAATCATCCTCTTCGTCTTCATCTGGTCTGCTGCCTTCTGAGGTATCCAAGACAGCCTGCTCCTTGACTTCGAACAGGAGTCTTGATTTCACGACATCACCTTCTCAGGGTTAAGAAGACGGACCACAGGCAGCTTGAAGAGGAGGTGCATTGCTGTAGCCATCAAAAACTCCATTTGATCAAAGAGGGAGAGTCACTGGTGGTCAAGCAGCGTTCCCTGGACGGTGCGCGTAGCCGGGCAGGAATCGTGTTCAAAATGGGGAATTTGCGGACATATTTGTGTTTGCGGAAGTACTTTCGCAAACGCATATCCGCAAACATTTACATCCGCAAACCAATTTGCGGAAGTTGCGGTTTGCGGAAGTGTTTGCGGAAGTGTCCACCTCTGGTGTGTGTGTTTGTGTGTCTGTGTGAGTGACTCAGAATATCTTCAATTGTTTGCACTCGGGATGACATGAGTTTAAAGAATTAAGTAAAAAAAAAAACTCTCCATCTGACCTGATCACGTCATATCTTACTCTTCCCTCTCTCCTCTCCTCCCTCCTCTTCCTCCTCTTCCTCTTGAAATTCCCGACGTCAAAGAACTTAAAAGATTCATAATTCCCTTAATGTTTATCCACCGAGCCTTTCGTTCATCTACATCGCTCACTGGTATTTTCCTTTGCTCGTATATCCTCGAATATTGCCTCCGTGATGGCGGACTGATTCATCTGCTCGTCGCCTCTAAACCGAAATATACTGCGCTCATCCGGTCCAATAGCAGACTGGCTCAGATTTATTCATTTTACATCCACCCCCCTTCCCATCAGCTGACCCCATCTATACCTTCACCTTCCCCCTTCCTCTATTCGACCCCTACTGCCTCTGTCCTTTCTTCTTCTCTCCCTTTCGTAACAATCTCCTCCTGTGCCCCCCACCGTGAAGAAAATCGCGGTTTCCTTCAAAGGCACGAGATTTTACGTGGTTTTGAGCGCCTCAGATTTTATGTGTCCTGATTTTTTTTAAGAATTGCCATCATCATAAACAATCAGTTCTTATGATTGACCAGGTCTCTCTCTCTCTCTCTCTCTCTCTCTCTCTCTCTCTCTCTCTCTCTCTCTCTCTCTCTCTCTCTCTCTGTCTGTCTGTCTGTCTGTCTGTCTGTCTGTCTGTCTGTCTGTCTGTCTGTCTGTCTGTCTGTCTGTCTGTCTGTCTGTCTGTCTGTCTGTCTGTCTGTCTGTCTGTCTGTCTGTCTGTCTGTCTGTCTATAGTTAGAGAGAGAGAGAGAGAGAGAGAGAGAGAGAGAGAGAGAGAGAGAGAGAGAGAGAGAGAGAGAGAGAGAGAGAGAGAGAGAGAGAGAGAGAGAGAGAGAGAGAGAGAGAGTATAGGGAATGTAAATTTTCCATATTCGCGAATGCAAATGCGAATATTTTGTTTTAATATTCGAATATTTGGTTTCAATATTTCCTTTCCCTGATATTATACAGGTAACTGAAATAATTTGTGTGCATTGTAAGAGTTCAGCTGTAAAAAAATGAGTATCTAAAAGAAATTCCATTCAATTTACTGTTTCCAGGTTGCGGGACGAGGAGCCACTCCTACACGAATATTAACATGATAATATCTTGCATGAATAATTATTATTGTAAAGTATACACCTTGCAATGTCACTAGATATAATCTCGAAATAATCCCAAACCACACTGGTGTGACTGGACGCCATTATGCAGTAGGCTGCTGCAACACTGTTCTCTTTCAAAGAAAGTTGATTGTGCTCATGGGTGACAGAGAAGAGCACGTATATGCTTACTGGTGTATGGTGCATGAGGTAATGAGCTGAGTTCAGTAACAGTGACCTTGAGAGTACCGGCTGCCACTCTGTTGGAGGGTATAGGATGGAGGGAGTGTCTGAGTAACTATGGCCTTGGCTACCACCACGCCTTCTCACCCCATTCTTTTAACTTACGCTCGGCTAAACTATTAATTTATTTATGTTTGCTTGTGTAATATTATGTTTACTTGTTATATTGTTTCCTTATTTTTTTCAGTTCATTGATTTGACCAAAATATTCGTACGCATATTCGCAAATAACTACGAGTCATGCGAATATTCTCAATTGCGAATGCGAATGCGAATATTCGGTCCATCACTAATATATATATATATATATATATATATATATATATATATGTATATATATGTCTATATATATATATATATATATATATTATATTATGTATATATATATATATATATATATATAATATATATATATATATATATATATATATATATATATATATATATATATATATATTATATATATATATATATATAATATATATTATATATATATATATATATATATATATATTATATATATATATATATATTATATATATATATATATTATAATATTTATTTATATTGATTTATTTATATACTCGTATTACCCTGCCCCTTACAGTCGTAAACAAAAAAATATTGTTATTTGTATCGCCACGAATTGATCCACAAAGCTACACAAGAGCTTAAATGGAAAATTACCAGCAATAACTTTTTTTTTTCAATTCCTAATGGTCAATCAAGATTGATCTGCCATGTACAATGGGAACTCACAAGTTCCTGGATCCTGTTGACGAAAATATTCCACGTTTAGATAATTGTAATTAATATGCAATACACTTGATTTTCTTCTTTAAATAATAAAATCATTAATAATTTACAGAAGCGACCAAAGAATTTTCATGGACCATTTTTCATGTAACACGTGTTATCCTGAAAATGTTAATTGTTTCTGTAATGAGTGTCGGCAGGCACTTAGCAGGACTCACGCACATACTCTTGCGATTTGTAGATGGTCTTACAATATTCCAGGTTCAAAACCATGCCTTGATGCTACTGAAAGCGACGGCCAAGAGGTTTCAAGATATTGTTGATCTTGTTTTAAGCATTAATAACCTTCATGTGAAGAGCCACATTTTACATTGCCTTATTTTGTTTCTTTATATATTAATTTTATTTAGCGCGCGCGTATGTGTATGTGTGTGTGTGTGTGTGTGTGTGTGTGTGTGTGTGTGTGTGTGTGTGTGTGTGTGTGTGTTTGTTATTTACAGGAGGCGATGACTTAATGGTTAACATCTGAAAGTGGTGAGCTCGAGGTCGCGAGCTCCAGTCCTGCTGGGGACAACTCTTTCGGCAATCGTTAAGGCGGTGCCCGGATGCATATTCCCCAACTTTATTAGAGTATGCATGGTTTATGAGTGAAGAAGCTTGTCTGTAGCTCCGAAAATAACCATATGATTTTCTCGAAAATACCCTCATTGTGATTCCCACACAAGGTTACCGTTAAAAGACCAGGAAACCTAACCTACCTTAACCGTAACCTAACGTTACCTAACCTGCCGTGTTCAAGAGTAAACGCGACAAACTGTCCCAGAAAACGGAAAAATGCTGCCCGGATGGTTAGAATCTGGTAGTAGTGAGCACAAGGTCCTGAATTCAAGTCCTGCCACGAACAACTCTCTCTTCCATCGTCAAGTGGCTGAAGACTATCCATTTTCTCATCAACTTCACCTTCGACGGCGAGTGCATTGAAGGGCACCAGAGATATGCAAGAGCATCTAATCATCACAGGTGTCACTCTAAAAATCCATCCTGCGCCACCACGGGTGAGGGCCAACAATCGGAGCCTTCAGAAAGAACATGCAGGGCTAGCCACAGGAGCTTAAGGAAGGAAGATTAAAGCGTATGAGCGCTATAGGCCAAACGTAAACGCAAAATAAAAATAATAGATTTTCTTGATCGTGTACTGGACAGCCTCCAGATGTTAACCACTTGGATGGAGGTCATAGACATAAGTCTAAGGGTAAGGCTGTGTGAGCGTGCGTGTATGTGAGTGTTTATTTACCCACGGTCTTGACCACATTAGCTGGACTCGCAATCGCCAGTTTCGTTCTTACGGAAAAAATGTGGCGCTCGTAGTGACCAATAATTGGGTAATGATGGGACCTCACACACCACACACACCGTATACCCTTGCCCACATTTCTTAGTGAAAAATGTCCAGGATCTTGCAGGGAGCAAACGGGCAACTAAGGAATGTCTTGACACACGCTCTAAACCACTTAACCATGCTTACTGTGTATATCATTCACCCATGGTCTTGTACACGGGCGTCTGACTCGCAATCGCCAGTTTCACCCTCCTAGTGCGAGCTATAGGAGCTCATTATTACCGATCTTAGGGTAATGCTGGGACCTCACACACCACACACACCCATCCCCTTGTTCAAGTGGGACAGTAACCGCCCGAATTTCTCCGTTGAAAAATCCCTGGTAATGAGAGGGGCCGGGGATCGAGCACTGGACCACATAATGGTGTCGGGCGCCCTAACCAGCTCAGCTGTCCAGACGGTTTACGTTACGTTGTGTGTGTGTGTGTGTGCGTGTGTGTCTGTGTGTATTTTTTTTTTACCTAGGTCTATTTTACAGGGTCTGAGCTGCGCTCCAATGGCCCCGTCTCCATATCTACATTTTATTATGTCACATA
>JACEEZ010001822.1:275000-285000 GCA_016584305.1 Chionoecetes opilio
GTGGGGTATGTTAGGTCAAAGTTACGTTATCAATGTCAAACTGCAGTTTAAATTTTTTGGGACAAGCATAAAATGTGGTGTCTAATAATGAAATAGCCCTTATTTTTTCTTTTCATCTATTACAAGTAGAACTGTTGCCGAAAATTTCGTCGGCGAGAGTTCTAGATTGGAGTTTCGGCGAGAATTCCTACCGGTGATAGTTCCATAAACCTTTGCAAGGAGGCCCTGCTGCCTCGGCGCTTTTGATGCGAAAAATTGTCAACAAAACATTATCTAAATGATGATTTAACAACTAACAATAAAAAGGAATCATAAGCTTATAATTTTGTTATATGATATGAAGTCATTTAAGTTTTAAACAAAAATTAAATGAGTTATGATTATTCTTTTAATATATATCACAAATATGGGTACTGTATAACAGAGAGCCTCAGTTTTTTTTCACTGGACGGCTTCCAATCAATCAATCATTGGAGGCATACGCCGGGGGGCACGTCGGCTCACCCACCCTACGACGTCACTCCCGGGGGTCACCACGCGCATGTCCCTATGTAGGCTCCCTTCCCATACCAAGCAACTCTCGACAGGACGGCTTCCACTGGACAAAATATATTTAACTGGCTGAATACATTTTTCGTCCAGCCAAACCACTGGACTCCAGCCCAAATCGTCCAGCGTTGGACAAAATTCATATGCACCACTGGAATCCAGATCATTAGATGGCTAGTGTAACCGCGTCTGAAAGGGACGCTCGTGAGTACCACTGCTGAAGCGCTGCCAGCAAATCACAGAGAAGCGCTGCTAAGTAGCCCCGTCTGAAAAGGGCCTTAATAACAATAGTAATAGTGAAGATGACAGTAAAAATAATAATGATAATGATAAAGGTAAGCATAATAATGATGAGTGAAAATACTTATCTTGATAATGATAATGATACAAATTATAATAGTATTGATGATGATAGTAATAATCATAATAATAGTAATGGTATCATGAAAATAGTTATAATAATACTTATTATTATTATTATTATTATTATAAAAATACTAATAATAATAATGATAATTAATATAAAAATAATGATAATTAATATAATGATAATGATAATAGTAATACTATCAATAATTATACCAGCAGATAGTCTTCTGATTGCGCCTCATTCGCTGTGATAGTTTCCTCGATATGTTTGACCCATATGAAAGCTATAAAAAATGTTTACCAGGTATTAAAATGTAATCACATCTGGCCGTACAGCAGTGTCAGCTGATTCTGAAATCATTCACTGCAGTTGTGTTTATTATCATTTGATTGTTCAAGTGGTGTAGATAATATATTTAGTATTGCTTATGAAAATTCAACGTTATTTAACTAAAGCATTGATCGTTTGGTGAGGCGATTGAACGCCAGGAACAGGTCCACAACACTCGAGGATTTGTTAATGTTGTTGTTCTGAATATTCATGCGACCGTAAAAGTTTTCCGTGTCTTTATTTCGTATAGCTAAATCAGTATACGCTTTCTGATAACCTCAACTGCATGTATTGGTGTTCTGATAATTGAGGGACGAAAGAAAGTATTAAACTTGTCTCATGATAATTTCAGAACATAACTTTTTTTCTTTCTTAGCTATAATGCGGCCTCTCCGGCCGGTGATGGTAAGATGATTCTAATATCGGCTTTGTCATATTCAGTATACCTGAAACACAATAGATGAAGTCTATGAAACCACACCTCGATAACACAAATTAAATTGTCACCGAAAATCAACAACATAAGCCATCGTTTTGTTATATTTTTATGAAACTATACCACAGCCTCTCTTCCATATGATAATGAATATAATATGTTATTGTTTTCCCCCTTATCGTAATCCTACCCAATATAAATTAAGTCACTGCCTTAGAATGATCAATGAAGTAGTGATTGTAAAGTGACAACTATTATTGACTTGGTGTTCGTTCGAATTTAGCACCTAAACAGAGCACTATATCAAGCGTAAAAAAAGTGACATGATACTGCAATACGCTAAAACAAAAGAATGACATATGCAAATACTTGGCCACAGATTAATAACTTCAAAAAAGTACCTTCTGACAGTGGTTCATTGTACAATGCGGTGGTGTATAATTCATAAATAAAAATCGTGACTAAGCTATTGGCCACTAAATATAGCAATATGCCTGGTATGGTATATAGTATGCCTGGGAAAAAGCAGATGTAAAGAAGCCTATAATGGACTAATCGTAAGAATCAGCAGCCGTAATAGTAAGGTGTTATAGAAATAGCTGAAAATAACCTGGTAAATACCTGATAAAAACATCAGAAATGTAGACAATATGAATACAATGATGATAATGATTGTATATATAGTTGCAAAAATTTTAATGATAATGATAAAAAGGTCATATTTCTTTCATTATCATTATCATTATTATCATTAGTAGCATAAGTAGTAGTAGTAATAGTGGTAATGGTGGTGGATATGGAATAGGAAATTATGTTAATAGTGATAATAGTTATATTCATAATGATGATAATGGTGATGATAATTATAGTAATAGCTAGAGATGAAGCAGATATCCGAATCCACATCCACATCAGCGGACATTCGCATAATTTTTAGTATATACATCCGCATCCGCGGATATCCACATAATTTGTAACATCCCCATCCGCATCCATGGATGTGGATGTCATACGGATATATTGAATAACTAGATACTACATGTCGGATAAGGAGAGAGAGAGAGAGAGAGAGAGAGAGAGAGAGAGAGAGAGAGAGAGAGAGAGAGAGAGAGAGAGAGAGAGAGAGAGAGAGAGAGAGAGAGAGAGAGAGAGAGAGAGAGAGAGAGAGAGAGAGAGAGAGAGAGAGAGAGAGAGATAATTAAATAGAGAAAAAAAGGGTTAGAGAGAGAGCATGAGAGAGACTGATAGAGAGAGAGATAGAGAGAAAGAGAGAGTAGAGAAGGCAGGGGCGCTCAAAATAATGCGCAACTGATTAAAAAGAGGAAATATTATGGGATTTGTATAGACGACTGTGCGTGTTCCCTATACCCTGTTTCAACCCTGCCCTGTTTCATTGCATATTTCCACGGTACCTACATATTGGTGGCCTGCCGCCACCCATCCAAGTCCGCGCATTACATGCCCGCCCATGAGCTTCCAGCTTCGTGTGCCTTTGTGTATAAGTGGTGTAGTGGTGTTATATTGAAAATTCTTGTTTGGTTGTCCTTCAATATTAAAATGGCAACCAAGTTACCTGCCACGGCCGCATGACAACCCGTCTCCTCTCTTCCCCGTTGCATCACATTCCTCCTGGAACAAAGAATAGTTTTGCCTCGTGTTCACAAGCGACCATCCCCCCCTCCTCTCAGGTTGACCTGACGCCCGGACTCGCCTCCTCGCCCGCGCCTCGAGCAACCTTGAAGATTACCTCTCTGTCTCCAACCTGGGTCACGTAGACCGGCAGTTTACCACTCCGTCTCCTCCCCCCTATGGTAACCCGGATGTCACACTAGCCCTGTGTCCCGGGGTAACGGGTTGTCACCCACCACAGGCTCAAAGGCGACGGAGATGAGCACCGAGGCCACTTTCAGCATAGCGCATGCCCCCGGATTTTTCTAATCATGTGGTATTATATGTATTTTGCTCCTCTGTAGTTCTTTCAACACACCAAAGTGATAATTTGCTAGTGTGCTCTGACTATTTACTCCATGTCCCTTTTTGCCTTAAACTGTGTGGACACAGTCTTTCAAGGTGGGGGCGTATATGGTGGTGACCCGATGTAGGTTATTCCTGGCAACCATTCCTCCTCGCCTGCGGGCGTAGGGTGACCCGGTCAGGACACGCCAGACGGCCACCCCCAGTGCACCACCCTTGCAGTCCAGCACCAGCCTTCGCCGAATACACACAAACGCCTTGCGTCTTTTGCAGCACCCTTATACCCTGTTTCATTGTAGATTTTCACGCTAGCACATAATAATAATAATAATGATAACGATGAAAAAAGTATATATAACAATATAAATGAAAGTAATAATAGTAGTAATGCAAATGATAATGATTCTAATGATAACAGTGATGATGATGAAAATAATTATTATAGTAATAAAAAAACTGTCCTATTTTGTCGTACGCCTGCTGATCACATTTCGTGGTATGTAGTAGAGTAAGTAGACCATTTATATTGCTTCACTGAAAGTTTACACACACACACACCTTAATGGATACTTTCAATCCCTGACAGCCATTTATATAAACTATATATTATATTATCATCATTATTCTTAATATTATTATTATTATAATTATTATTATTATTATAATAATTATTATTACTATTTTTCTTATGAGTGTTATTATTACAAATATTATTATTATTATTATTATTATATTATAATTACTTCTTTTTTTCCTTCTTTTTTTTTTACATTTGTACCTATAGCGCCTGCAGGCAGTGGTGACCCAGGGCTCGGATGGTAGGCTCTGGAGGTTCACTCGAGGGCTCTGATGGTTGGTCCTCGCCCGTGGTGGCGCAGGCAGGATTCTTATAGTGACGCCTGTGATTAGAGGCTCATGCCGACCCCCTGTGTTCTACGATGCACTCGCAATCGTAGTAAGTTGACAGACAGGGCATGTGGGTGTTCTTAGGCCACTCGGCGTTGCAGAAAGGTTTTGGTTTTCTTCGGGGATCGAACTCGGGTCACCGAGAACGCTAGTCGGAGACGCTAACCACTCTGCTACCGCCTCCCCATAAATACTACAATTACACACCTATTATTATTATGTGACCATAATTATTATTATTATTATTATTATTATTACACCTGGTACTATTATTATGCGGAGGCGGTAGCAGACTGGTTAGCGTCTCCGAGTCAAGGTAAAGATATGCTACGCAAGGTAGTTTCACGTTGGGAGGGGGGGGGGGGTTGTGGCAAAATCGGTCCGTTGTGACCAAATTCGGTCTCCATGCGTGACGTCACTGAGAATCGCGCCACCAGGGTTTGAATTTCTGCGGGCTCCAGTCAGCCTTTGTCCGCTGACGTGAGTGGGCTCGCTCCACACGTCTTCTGTGCGAATGGGAAACCGTGCTTCAAATTCTGTTTTGCACATATGCACACTGTTTGTATTGTTTGTGAGAGCAAATATATCCATTGGACACGGCAGAGCGGTGTAGCCTAACAGTCTCCACTTACATTCCTTCCCCTGTTAGATAAATATAATTTCTCAATATCATTGTAGTACCGTCACTTCAAATAAAAATCATATCTTTATTTAATTATTAAATTATCATGTACCACCTACCCAATGGTTCAACTTTAGTTCTTAATTATTTATCACTACTGTTTGTACAAAGTCGAATAATAATTTACATTAGGATACGGTACAATTAATCTTTATTTTCTTTCTCGCTCTCCCCCCCCTTCCTCTCCCTCTGGATTCGGCGTGACGTCATTCACGTCCCCCTGCGTGGCGTGGGGGTGGTGAAACTACCTTAAGCAGCTATCTTTACGTTGCTCCGAGTGGCGTGCTCGGTGACCCAAATTCGATCACCGATGATGTATCGAATATCAACTTCAGATCTTTCTGCCATCGTCGAATGGCCTAAGAACATTAACATGCTATATTGCTGCCCATTAGACCTACTTTCGACTCCGAGTGCATTGGATAATACATGGGGGCGGAATGAGCCTCCAATCACAGGTGTCACTATAAAAATCCTGCCTGCGCCACCACGGGCGAGAGCCAACCATCACAGTCCGCGAGTGAACCTCCAGTTCCGACCACCCCAGCCCTAGAGGTCACTACCTACAGGCGTTATTGGCGCCTGTAGGCACGAATGTAAGCGCACACACACACACACACACACACACACACACTAGCGAATCTTGCGATTGCAAGTCCGGTTCGCATAGCATACCGTGGGTGAATTACACACGCACACATACACACGTACATTCTACATAGTACACTATGTAGTAAGTGTACTACATAGTACACATACTACACATTCAGGTATTATTGCGTGAAAGAAGACAAGCCCATTTTCACTCCATTCGACTGGGAACTCGAACCCCAGATCGAGGTTGTGAGCCGGTCGAGATAGTTTCTGCACCAACAGTATAGTGGTAATAGTAACAATAGTAATGAAAATAACTTTCACCGCAAACGTGCACATCAAGAAAGACGAGAAACACGTACAGGAACGCCACGAATGCAGTAAAGTATAGCTGTGAGGTGTGTTACAACGATACCTAATATACGCATCCGTGTGAAGCTCTAAATCTGTGAGCTGAGTCTTGGTGAGGTGAAGGTGATTAGAGTTAAGTACACATTCTGCCCTCGTAAATTTTTTTTTTTTTATGTTAATAAAGATCTCCTTCAGCTAATGCATATCAAGCAACTTGGACAGTAAAAATAATGGAAAATAATGACGGGATAACTGACAAGACCGTACATATAAGATATAAAAGACTGATAAATACCACCGTTATTACTAGGATAAAACAAATTATAACAGAAGAAAACTAGGGGGGGGGGCACTCAGTAGAGCGCATACCTCCGCCCGAATATTTCATCAATTGGTTGCCATGGCAACAGCTGTGATTCGATTTCATCAAAAAAGAAGTTAAAAAAGAAGTTAAAAAAGAAGTTAAAAAAGAAGTTAAAAAAGAAGTAAAAAAAAAAAGAAGAATATATATATATATATATATATATATATATATATATATATATATATATATATATATATATATATATATATATATATATATATATATATATATATATATATATATTATATATATATATATATGCACTCAGTATGAGCGTATACCTCCGGCCGAATATATCATCAATTGGTTGCCATGGCAACAGTTGTCAATAGATTTCATCCAAAATTAAATCAGTTCTTCCCTATACCAAATGGACTTGGTATACCAAGTTTGGTCCAAATCTAGTCGTAACTTTTCGAGAAATCCTGTACACTAACAAACAAACAAACAAACAGACAGACAGACAGACAGATCGGGGTGAAAACATAACCCCTCCAACTTCGTTGGCGGAGGTAACTAGGGGGGGGGGCACTCAGTACGCATACCTCCGCCCGAATATTTCATCAATTGGTTGCCATGGCAACAGTTGTGATTCGAAGTCATCCAAAATTAAATCAGTTTTTTCTTATACCTAATAGACTTAGTATACCAGTTTTGGTCGAAATCTATTCGTAACTTTTCGAGAAATCCTGTACACTAACAAAAAAAAAAAAAACAGACAAACAAACAAACAAACACACACACACACGCACACGCACACGCACACGCACACGCACAAACAAACAAACAAACAAACAAATCGGGGTGAAAACATAACCTCCCCCCAACTTCGTTGGCGGAGGTAACAAACAAACAAACAAACAAACAACCAAACAAATAAACAGACAGTCGGGGTGAAAACATAACCTCCCTCCAACTTCGTTGGCGGAGGTATCTAGGGGGGCACTCAGTAGAGCGCATACCTCCGCCCGAATATTTCATCAATTGGTTGCCATGGCAACAGTTGTGATTCGATTTCATCCATAATTAATTCAGTTCTTCCTTATACGAATAGACTTGGTATACCAGGTTTGGTTCAAATTTATTCGTAACTTTTCGAGAAATCCTGTACACTAACAAACAAACAAACAAACAAACAAACAAACAGACAGACAGATCGGGGTGAAAACATCACTTCCATCCAACTTCGTTGGCGGAGGTAAAAATCACTAATGCAGTTATATATGACATAATGTCATTATGGGGAGGCGGTGGCAAGGTGTTTAGCGCTTACAAATAACGTATTCAGTGTGCAGAGTTTGATCCCCGAGTGTAGCTATAAAAACTTTCTGCAATTGTCGAGTGGTCGTAGATCACCCCCATGCTGCAAATGAACTACCTACGACGGAAAATGCATCGGAGTAGACAGGGTAGCGGCATGAACTTCTAATCACAAGCGCCACTATAAAATGTTTGCGTCTGCCACCGCGGGCAAGGACAAACTATCATAATCCTCAATTGAACCTCCAGGCCCAACCAACCTAGCCCTGGAGATCAAATTGCCTACAGGTGCTAAAGGCATAAATGTAAAAAAAAAAAAGTCAAACGAAGAACACATAATCAACATAAACACAAACTAAACAGTATTGTTAACGAAGTTAGTACTCAGTTTGATTATCCAGAGAGAGAGAGAGAGAGAGAGAGAGAGAGAGAGAGAGAGACAGAGACAGAGACAGAGACAGAGACAGAGACAGAGACAGAGACAGAGACAGAGACAGAGACAGCGACAGCGACAGCGACAGCGACAGCGACAGCGACAATATATATATATATATATATATATATATAATTATATATGCGACAGCGACAGCGACAGCGACAGCGACAATGCGACATATATATATATATATATATATATATATATATATATATATATATATATATATATATATATATATATATATATATTTTTTTTTTTCTTTTTTCTTATTTGATACATCTTGATGTTTCAGGGTGACAGAGACACTCGTCATACTTGGGGTTGTTTATGCGCAACGTTTCGCCAAGGCACTTGGCATCATCAGGCTAAAAATAGTTAAAAGTTTAATATATTGTAATGCTAAAAAGCGAACATCTAAAAAATTTATTCTAAGAAAACAATAAAATATTCCTATATTATCTAAAATTACTAACTAATAAATAAAATATAATTTGTACTTAACGGACCTTGGTGTGTATGCTGTCTGAGTTGGTAGAGGACTGAATGAACACTAGTTTTGTGGGTGACATTTCAGCTTGTGTGGGGCGATCGAACCGAGAGTCGGGCAATCGAAACAGTGGTAGTCATTTGAGTATATGTAGTTGGTGTGAAATGACTTGGTTATTAAGATCAGGGGACAAATGCTTGATGTGTATAGCTTCTAATAATTTAGTGTCACTAGGGTAGTGTGCCTTGGATAGGATACTAAAGTCATTCATAGAAAAAGGGTGATCTAAATCATGTGAGTGTGAGCGGATTGCAGATTGCGAAGGTGAAGAAATGGGTCGACCAGTACGTGCAGAAACACCTTTATGCTCAGAAAGCCTAAGGGTTAGATTCCTTGTCGTCTCGCCGACGTATCTAGCGTTAGTTGTACTAGCTAGTTGTGACTTAAGTCACATCTTCCTAACTCAAAATTAAAATTTATTTTTACTAATTCTTTTACCTTAAGAACTCATTTCAAATATAAAGACTCTATACCTAAAGTCCTTATTTCTAACATAATTTACGAATTCAAATGTTCTAGCTGTAACGCTAGATACGTCGGCGAGACGACAAGGAATCTAACCCTTAGGCTTTCTGAGCATAAAGGTGTTTCTGCACGTACTGGTCGACCCATTTCTTCACCTTCGCAATCTGCAATCCGCTCACACTCACATGATTTAGATCACCCTTTTTCTATGAATGACTTTAGTATCCTATCCAAGGCACACTACCCTAGTGACACTAAATTATTAGAAGCTATACACATCAAGCATTTGTCCCCTGATCTTAATAACCAAGTCATTTCACACCAACTACATATACTCAAATGACTACCACTGTTTCGATTGCCCGACTCTCGGTTCGATCGCCCCACACAAGCTGAAATGTCACCCACAAAACTAGTGTTCATTCAGTCCTCTACCAACTCAGACAGCATACACACCAAGTCCGTTAAGACAATTATATTTTATTATTAGTTAGTAATTTTAGATAATATAGAATATTTTATTGTTTTTAGAATAAATTTTTAGATTGTTGCTTTTTAGCATTACAATATATTAATTTTTAACTATTTTTAGCCTGATGATGCAAGTGCCTTGGCGAAACGTTGCGCATAAACAACCCCAAGTATGACGAGTGTCTCTGTCACCCTGAAACTCAATATATATATATACTATATATATAATATATATTATATATAATATATATATATATATATA
>JACEEZ010001822.1:295000-297500 GCA_016584305.1 Chionoecetes opilio
ATATATGTATATATTAAAAATTATATAATATATATTATTTTTATCTATATATTATATATATGTCATTATATATATATTTTTTCTTATCTTATAATTATATATATATCTCTATATATATATATATATATATATTTTCCTATACAAATTATATATATATATTACTATTATATATCTATATATTATATATATATATAATATATATTAAATTTTTATTATATAATATATTATATATATATATATATATATATATACTATATAATATATATATATATATATATATTATCATATATACTATGATATATCATATATATATATATATATATATATATATATATACTATATATATACTATATATATATATACTATATACATATATATATATATATATATAATATATATATATATATATACTATATCATATATATATATATATATATATATATATATATATTATATATCTATAATATATATATTACATTACTATAATATATATATATATATATATATATATAATATATATATATATATATATATATATATATATACTAATCTATATATATACATATATAATATATTCATTATATATATTATATCTATATATATACATATATATATATTAATATATATATATCTATATATACATATATTATATATATACATATATATATATTTCATTACTATATATAATATACTATATATATATATATATTACATATATTTATATATATATATATATATTATATCCTATATATATATATATTATATTCGTATTATATATCTACTATATATATATATATACATATACATATATATATATATATATATATCTATTATATGCTCCCATTAATATTATATATATATATATATATCTTATCTTATTACTTACATATATTATATATATATATATATATCATATATATATTATATATACATAGTATCTAGTGACACTAAATTATTAGAATCCATACACATCAAGCATTTGTCCCCTGATCTTAATAACCAAGTCACTTCACACCAACTACATTATACTCAAATGATTATCACACTGCAGTTTCGATTGTCCGACTCTCGTTTCGATCGTCACACACGAGCCGAAATGTTACCCGCAAACTATTGTTCATTCAGTCCTCTGCCAACTCAGACAGCATACACACCAAGGTCCGTTAAGTATAAATTGTATTTTATTTATTATTTATTATTTTTAGATAATATAGGATTATTTTACTGTTAAAAAAAATTCTTTTAGATGTTCGCTTTTTAGCAGTATAGTATATTAATTTTTTAACTATGTTTAGCCTGATGATGCCAAGTGTCTTTTGGCGAAACGTTGCGCATAAACAACCCCAAGAATGACGAGTGTCATTATCACCCTGAAATGTCAAGATATTATACATATATATATATATATATATATATATATATATATTTATATATATATTCATATATTTATATATATATATATATATATATATATATATATATATATTATATATATATATATATATATATATATATATATAATATATATGCTGAACCCAGATGGTATTCTCCCAGTCAAAAGGGAAAGGATTGTGTTGGGCGTGACACCTGGCTGTTCAGCTCAGAGAGGTCGCAGGTGATCCTCACACCGCCGTTGGACTTAGCTTCAGCTACTAAGGGGTGGAACCATGGAAACAAGTCTTCACCTGCAGGAATAATGACACTTTGGGCCATCATTGAGTCCAGCACTGCTTTGATGGACTCCCGGAAAGCCATATGAATCAGGCGAGGGGTATAAATGTCGAAGGGCTTCCCGTCTTCCCTCAGGTGGATGAATCTTCATGGGTCCTCGATGGTCCACCATCTTCTTGAGTGGCCTCGTTGTCAGGTCCTCCTTGGCCACAAGTACGTCACTGAACTCCCTTAAGAAGTACTCCTTAGATTGTGATGGGCTTGTAATGTCGTTGAGAGGCAACTGTGGAGACATGTAAGGGGGCGGGATGGCGGCAGGTCCGGTCGTGGTTGAGTGTTGTGGTTTCGTGAGTGTGGATAGGTATCAGAAAATCCTAGGAGATGATGGCCAGCTCCTTGCAATCACTACAGGACAATAGAGAAGTCGGTATAGGCTCGTGCACGGCAATCCACGTTGTAATAGTCCTGTTGGCAAATGTAATATCTGCCTTGAACGAGCCGAGGGTTGGGGCCATCTCAGACCCATCAGCTGTAAAGCGTTTACTCTCTGGAGGAGGCTGTAAAACATGTCCCGACAGACCCATGTGGTGCAAGTGATCCAGGCCTATGAGGATGAAATCAGCCCCAGTGTCAGGGAGCATGCATATGTGACCCGACACGTTGCCATGTGTGATGGTGACGCCGATTTCCTGTGGGGGCTCAACCTTGGTGCGCAAAATTGAGCTCACTTTCTTAATGTAGCTCTGGCGCTGACCAGGTGTAGCACTGCCTAGGTACCGAATGTTCCCCGCATTAACCTGAGAGGCCTGTTTACCTCTGTAATACTGAT
>JACEEZ010001822.1:310000-322500 GCA_016584305.1 Chionoecetes opilio
AAACCTGTCGCACTTCCTGATATTATAGTTTTGTTTTTAGTTTTTTAACTTTTACTTTTGTTAATGTTATTGTTGCAGCGTATGTAGGCTTTTTTATTGCTGATATCATTATTGCTGTAATTGTTGTTCTTACTTGCAATGTTCGGTTGTTCATATCAGCGCAAAGGACATGTTGACTAAAAAGGTGATTTGTTGTATTATTGTTATGGTTGGTTAAATAAAGTGAAGAGGTCTGACTATTAAGGCTATAATTAAATTATGCATAGTAGCATGGTATATGAAAGGCGATGGTAACGGAGCGCTAGCCGGAGCAGTATGAACAGTCTGAGATGCAGGCACCGACTGACGACAGTGACGAGAAGACGAAATGAGCGAGGGAAAGAGTGACTGGAAATGGACCCTTTCACTCATAACTAAAACACGGAGTAATATGAAGCCTTAGATGCAATATAGGCTACATATCACTGTATTTATATTCTTTTTCCTTGACAATGCAGCATGAATGAAATACTATATATGCCGTTTTTTGGGCCAAACTATTACCAGGCCGCGGAAGACAATGTTCAATACCTAACCTTTCAACATGTCCCATACAAAGAGAGCATGCAATGTTTGTTTTGTGCCAATGTGCAAAAAACCCACAAGGAAAACACTACAGAATGTTCATATATGTGCCCAAAGACAATATAGAAAACAGTGGTGGATGTCTCAATAAAACATATATCACAAGACACAGCAAGGTGGACTGCCCATCAACTATCTACTTCTACTGTCTTTCATATTTTACACCTGCTTTCCCTTCCACTGTCTCCCTCCCCTCTAACTTTCCTAAAAAAGAAAAAAAGAAAAGAAATTTTTTTTTTTTTTTCAATCAATCAATCATTTGGGGGGATACGCCGAGGAGCACGTCGCCTCGTCCACCCTATGACGCCACTCCCGAGGCTCATCACGCGCGAGTCCCCATGCAGGTTCCCTTTCCCATACCAAGCAACTATCGTAAGGAAACATATACTTGCCCCAGCCACGAGCCGTGTGGGCGCCCCTTGGCCTCCTCCACGCCGGATTGTCTCTTACAGATAGAACCCGGTGGAAAGGATCGGTTTCAGGGCAGCGTGCCACATGCCCATATAACCAAATTTAGCGCTGACGGACTATGCAGGTGACACATGCGAAGACACTTATTACCAAAGGCATCGATTCACCTCTTCAAGTCGCCATTTAGTCTCCGTGTCTCACATCCATAGAGTAAGACAGGGATCAGAAGCGATTTGAAGATCCAGATATTTGTGTTTCTACACAGGTAACGTCAGCGCCAAATATTTGTGCTGAGCGAGTCTATAACACCGTGGGATATGCCAATCCGCTGTCTGACTTCTTGATGTGACCCGCCGTCATTATGGACTGCGCTACCAAGGTATGTAAAACTTTCCAATATATCACTGTCCTCGCCGAACGCATGAACAGACTGTACTGTTTCATCTGGTAGGCCTCTAAATACCTGGACCTCTGTCTTGAGCCAGGAGACATCGAGTCGTATAGGTTTTGCCTCCTCGTGCAGTGCCTCGAGAACCATCACCACGACCTCCAGCAACTCAGCAAAGATTACTGCATCATCGGCAAAAAAAAAGATCAGTGATCTTGGTGCTGCTGAGGGATGTTCCACAATTAATTTGATCTACAACTTTGACCAATACCCAGTCCATACAAGTGTTAAAAAGCGATGGGGCAAGGATGTACCCTGCCTCACTCCTGTATTCACAGGAAAAATTATGGATACACCTGCCCCACACTTCACAGCACTATCAGTCCCATAGTGAAGGCCAGTCATCAAACCAATAGTCATTGCAGGAATCACGTGAAGTTGCAGAAGATCCCAGAGTGACCTACGATGCACTGAGTGAAACACCTTTGTGAGATCAAAATAGGCTGCAAGCATCCCCTCCTTTAACGTCGAAACTCACTTCGGCGTTCCACTAGGACAATAGGACATGAAGCGCTAGAATACGGTCCGTTATTGACTTACCCGGCGTTAACTCAGACTGCTAAGGTCTCTGATGCTTCAGCAGATGACTGCAGATCCGTGTCAGCAATAGATGGGCAAGAACCCTGCCTGGCACGTTGAGCAGTGTAATACTGCGGTAATTGTTGCAGTCCTGACGGTCCCCTTTCCCTTTCCAGATAGGGACGACCACCCCCTTTTTCAGTCAGGAGGAATGGTACCTGATTGCCACACGGCAGTCAGGGCAGCATACAACCCGGGGACCATGGCCTCACCCCCAGATTTGAGGAGCTTCGCACTGATATTACAAACGCCAGCTGCCTTTCCACCCCTCAACTTTGCTACAGCCTCTCTGACTTCGTCAAGAGAGGGTGCGGTTTCGTCAATGGGAGGACCGGCATCCACTGCCCGTAATCTAGTGTAATATATATATATATATATATATATATATATATATATATATATATATATATATATTATATATATATATATATAAAATATATATATATATATATATATATAGTACTCAAATGACTACTCTATATGGACTTGCTACTCGTGCCCCGGACGCAACCGCCCCGTGACCAGCTGGAGGCCAGTTTGCGATTCCTGACATTTTGGACATCATCCCATTTCCTTCCGTGGTTTATCAGATAATGATATACGGTTATCTACGTAAATGTTTTTTCTATAATATTATCAAATAAAAAACTGTAAAATACACTAAAGAAATGCCATTATAAGAGAGTGAAGATATATGCATGACCTCAATATTTACTTAAACTCTTCGCCATTTAATATTTTGCGAGAAAACATTTTAGATGAAACATATCAATAGAAGCGGATTTTCATTAGCTTTCCATTGATATATTTCGTTTTCTGATAAATAATTAGAACCATGCATAAATTAGCGTCAACTAAAAAAAATACGTCATCAATCGGATCGGCAAGTAGAAAAGTGTTCCATGAATGCAGTAGACTATGGCTTATCAGTATAAATGATACACTGTTATCTTCGTAAATGTTTGTTCTATAATATTATCAAATAAAAAACTGTAAAATACACTAAAGAAATTCCATTATGAGACTGAAGAAATATGCATGAACTTATGTTCACTTAAACTCATCCCCATTTAATATTTTGCGTGAAGACTTTTTACATGCAACATATCAATAGAAGCGGAATTTTATTAGATTTCCATTGAATTTTTTTTTTGCTGATAAATGAATTAGAACCATGCATAACTTAGCGTTAACTAAATAAATAACATCATCAATCAGGTAATTTTCCCCATAGATGATGTTATTTTTTTAGTTAACGCTAATTTATGCATGGTTCTGATTCATTTATCAGAAAACTAAATATATCAATGGAGAGCTAATGAAAATCTGCTTCTATTGATATATTTCATCTAAAATGTTTTCCCGCAAAATATTAAATGGCGATGAGTTTAAGTGAATATTAAGTTCATGCATATTTCTTCACTCTCTCATAATGCCATTTCTTTAGTGTATTTTATTGTTTTTTATTTGATAATATTATAGAACAAACATTTACGAAGATAACGGTATATCATATATACTGATAAACCATAGGAAGGGAAAAGGGAGTGATGTTCGAAAATGGCAGGAATCGCAAAGCTGGCCTCCACTGGAAATAAACCAAAATGAGTAGCAAGTCCAATATATTTTTTTATTTTGTCTTTGTGTACGTATAAGAACAAAAGACCATAAGAAAATAAGAAAGCTACAAGAGGCCGTGAGACCTACCCGAGGTAGTTCCTGTTAAGTAATACTACCTACCAACATCAACCTTTCATCCTCATCCATTAAATTATTTAGCCTATTTTTAAAGCTCCCTAATGATTCCGCACTAACTACCTAACGACTGAGTCCATTCCAATAACACTGGTGGACACCAAAAATGGTTCTGAGTTCATTGTGTGTGGGTTGGAAAGCATTTTCACTACTGATTTAAAAAATGGCATTGCTTTTTCTCTAGCACGTATAGTTTTTGAAATATCGGCATTTTAAATTTTGATAGCTATTATAATTATATACGTATATATAATTATATAATTAATCGAAACAATCCCCCTACGTTAATATATATTACTCGTAATTAAATTTTGGTGGTGCCTGCGGCTTTATTAGGACCTAATGTACATATCTGGCAAAAAATATATTTAAATTATGTTCCAAATATATCCGAAAATTTGCCACATCTTGGAAATATCCGAAAATATGCCAAATCACAGTAAATTTTGACTTTATATATACACCTTTTTCACTGTCAACAAGAGGTTTGTACATACAGTTGAACCTGCCAGGTGAGTCTTTCGGTCGTGCTGGCCATTCCTTTTGTTTGTAATGTTTGTTGTCCGCTCTAGAGTCCCACAAACAAAGAAAACACATGTGCTTAGTGTAACCTAACTGGAGTCCTAGAAGTAAGGAGATTACCTTCAGGTCCCCACACAGATTCCACTGATGTTCTTCATATTTAACAGCAGATAACAAAGTCTTCATAGTTTCATAAGTTTCACTCATTTCATGGCCATGCGCAATTGGAACACTCGGAAGCTTATTTCCTTTATGCAGAAGAACGGCCTTTAGCGTGTTTTTTCCTGAATCTATGAACAGCCGCCACTCACTCTTATCATAAGTGTGAGACTCACAAAGTTGTTCCATGAGTGTGTCAACATCAAGCAGTAACAGAGCTGTGTTCCATCTTGAAGAAGCTTGAAAGTTCTTTATGTCTACGACGAAACGTGTGATGAGAACTCCTTCTTGTAGCAAATTCCATTCCTTGAGACGAGATCCAAGGACTTCACTTTTCTCCTTGGGTAGATCTAGGTCCCTAGCAAGGTCATGTACCATTTCCTGACTGATGAATTTGGGCTCTCTGTTGTCTGCCATTTCTTGAAAGTCTGTATCCATGGGATTATCCTCCTCGTTCGAATCTGATTCACTTATAGCACTTGCAATTGGAACATTTGGAACTGGGAGATCAGGACCATGTGGCACAGGCCTGATGGCAGAAGGTACGTCAGGATACCTGATTTTAGCTCGCGTTTTTACTAAATATCCTTTGATGTTAGTGAGGCAGAAGTAGCAGTCAGTACTGTGATCCTTTTGTTCACGCCAAACCATTGGGATGCCGAATGCCATGCCTGATGGCCGTTTGCCACGCATCCATTCATTCAAGTGGTTCACACAGGGGTTGCATGCTACGTGAGGGGCCCACTTCTTATCTTGATCACCTATACGGCACTTGAAGTAATGCAGATAAGCTGCTTTAACATTCTTTGTGAGAGGTTTCTTCAGACTGTCAGGGGTAAAAATTCCACATATGTAACAAAAACTGTCCGATGCATTCACACAGTTACGGTGCTCCATCACAGCCCGGTACAAGGTACTATATACGGTAAACCAACTAAAATTAGAACTCCACTAAATCAAACACATCATATCTGCAAAGAAAAATAAAATGTTTAAACATATGTCAATAGCTGTACGATCAATAGGTAAAAATGTACTACACAGCCTGCTAACCCCTCGCCAATACGCAGCGCGCACACCCTCCCCTGCTCACTGCACAAACCACACTGACTCAAAAACACTGCACTGCCCTAAATAGGCTTGAGAAAAGAAAAGATTAAGAGTTTAAAATGAAAACATTGGTGAAACCTATTTCTGCTGATTTTACCCATATTTTTTCATGAATTGCGTCTGGTTCTCAACAACTGGACGTGATAGAGTTAATTGAACATCAGATTCGAGTTCAGCAGGGTCGATTTACCTATAATCAGCTTCATTTAGTCCAGAACCATATCTTCAATTTTTTTTTGTCGACCAGTGTAATTTACCACCCTATTAATGAATCAGTTTTTCCCTATTTTTTTTTTTATCTAAGGTTTTCAGCTTGAATCCGTTACTTCTTGTTCTACCCTGATGTCTAGCCGTAAGAACTTTTCCTACGTCTCCCTTACTGTATCCCTTTATCCACTTAAAAACTTCTGTCAGATCGCCCCGTACTGTACGCCTCTCGAGTGAATGTAAATTTAATAGCTTCAATCTCTTTTCATAACTAATGTTACGCATCCCATGTATACTTATTGACATCTTTCTCTGCACTGATTCTAACAAGGCTATATCCATCCTGTAATACGGAGACCAAAACTGAACCGCATAGTCTACTAGGTGAGGTCTGGCTAGAGCCAAATAAAGCTTTAAAATTACCTCAGCACTTATACTCTTAACACTCCTGGTAATGAATCCTAACACCTTATTAGCTCTATTTCTAGCCTCAATACATTGCTTCCTAGGCCGGAGGTCTGAACTCACCCTCACTCCCAGATCTTTCTCCACTTCTGATCATTTCAGCGATACATTGCGTATAGTGCATTTATTTCCAGGGTTTGTTGTACCAACATTTATTACGCTACACTTATCAATATTAAATTCCATGTGCCACCTTACTACCCACTCATTCAATTTATCAAAGTCTCCCTGCAATATGTTTACATCAGACTGTGATATAATATTCCTACCTACCTTAGTATCATCAGCAAACTTGCTGATATCACTGCTAATCCAACTATATAAGTCGTTGATGTAAACCAAAAATAGTAATGGACCCACAACATACCTTTGTGGAACCCCATTTGCTACCTGTTCCCATTAAGATTTAGAACCATTGATTGTAACCCTTTGTTGCATATCACTTAGCCATGATATAATCCAACGAAGAACCTTTCCATCTATTATATGCGCCTTAACCTTATTTAATTAAGAGTTTTGTGTGGTACCTTGTCGAATGCCTTACTAAAGTCCAGGTATACTATAACATAATCCTCATCATCATATGCTATCTCATAAACTTTTCTATAAAAACTCAATACATTGTTGAGATATGACCTACCTTTGATGAATCCATGTTGTGAATCCCTTACCAAACTATGTTTTTCTAAATGCTCTCTAATGTTTTTTTGCAATAACAGATTCCAATAATTTACCTACCACTGACGTTAGACTAACGGGTCGATAATTTGGCATTAATCCTCGATCACCCTTCTTGAGGTGAACGGTAATAATGGCACAGGTAAAAATGGCACGGGAAAAATGGCACAGGTAAACATGGCACATGTAAAAATAGCACAAGTGAAAGAAATTGAAAAAAATGGCATAACTACAATAAGATTATTGCAAATACATATCAAATTAAAAATCGTGTAAGATTCAGTCATGTCGAAGTTGGTGGTCATGGTGCATTTACAAAAAGATGTTCGCCTAACACATCTCCATCTGATGGTATCTTATGATCTGTTTAATGTACATGTATCCTTGGAAGCAAATTTTCTCTTTACCTTTATTGCCAACTATGACTTCCATGATGGTGTGGTGGAAGGGCCACTGAAATTGATGGTGTGTACTTGACTGCTACAATGGCTTGTCTGTGGTTGTGTAGTTCATAAAAAAATTACTACGCAGATTAATATCTACATTCTAGATATGCACGTACAAAAATGAGCTAGTGGTGTGTGACATTTATTTAGTTCTGGATTTATTAAGTAGATGGCGTTAAAACATACATTGTTGGAACAAAAAGACGCCCGCATAGCAATTTTTCTTCTGTATAAACCCTCCGACCACAGTTAATTTCGTTTTTTGTTGTGCCAATTGTTCCCATTTTTTTACCTGTGCCATTTTTACCTGTGCCATTTTTACCTGTGCCATTTTTACCTGTGCCATTTTTACCTGTGCCATTTTTACCTGTGCCATTTTAACCGTGCCATTTTTACCTGTGCCATTTTTACCTGTGCCATTTTTACCTGTGCCATTTTTACCTGTGCCATTTTAACCGTGCCATTTTTACCTGTGCCATTTTTACCTGTGCCATTTTTACCTGTGCCATTTTTACCTGTGCCATTATTAACAAAATTCCCTTCTTGAATATGGGGACTACATTTTCTTTTCTCCACATAAACGGCACCTCCTCTATATCAACCGATTTCCTAAAAATGTGCACTAACGACGGACTCACTATAAATCTCTTTGCATTATTTTTGTACTCTGGCATAAACTTCATTTGGATCTATGATACAACATACAATATAATGCCTCTACATCTACAATATAAACATCTGCTCACTATCAGGTACCATCTGCAAATCATCCTGAGTAAAAACAATTCAGAAATAATAATTTTAAAATGTACACATATCATCATCAGAACTTACAATCTCACCCTGCTCTATTGTTAACGGTCCCACTGAATCCCTAGTCCTTGTCTTATAGACCTGAAAACATTAATTAGGGTCGGTCTTTGCCTGGCCAACGACCTTAATCTCATAATTGTTCTTTGCTGCTCTTGTTAACCTTTTCACTGTCCTAGCCATCACGTTATACTGTTCCCTGCTCACCTGTCCTGCCTTGACCCTTAATTTCAGGTTTCTTTTTACTCCTATGATGTGTTTTAAATTCGCAGTCATCCATTTGGGGTCGTTTCTTCTTAGATTTTATCGCCCTATAAGGAATATTGCTTTTCTGACCTGCAATTTAATTCCTTACAAATAATGTATAATCCTCATCAGCACTGACCTCACTGACACCTCTTTCGACCCTGACCTCAGACCCCACCTTCCCCTCCATCCTACACCCCCAGTTAATCCCCTCCAGGTGTTATCTTAATCCTACATAATTAGCCTTCTGAAGTCAGGTACTCTATGCTTATTAACACTTATTTATCCTACTTCCCATTTTAAGCAAAACCTAATTTCACAATAATCGCTATCACATAACTGACCTCTAACTTCCACCTATGTAACTATGTTTTCCTTGTTTGTTAGTAATAAATCTAGAATATTATCTTCCCTAGCAGACTCCAGGCTTCATTGCTTGCCTAAGAAAGTTATCCTGAACTAGATTTAACAATTCCTCTCCGTCATATAAATGTATGTGTGTGTGTGTGTGTGTGTGTGTGTATGTGTGTGTGTGTGTGTGTGTGTGTGTGTGTGTGTGTGTGTGTGTGTGTGTGTGTGTGTGTGTGTGTGTGCGCGCCTGTGTGTGTGTGTGTGGATTTCAGTGTGATGATGATATTAAAGGAAAAAAAATCATGCCATTTTTTTTCTAGCAGACTGAATTCGTAATGTTTATGTGTGTGTTGGGGATGGGTGGGGGGGGGGGGTCAGTGTATGTATTTGTCTTAATACAGGCGTGCCGGGACTCAACTTGCAGTCTTTTATACACAATTTCATGTCCGTCAGTCTTCATAATATATTGCCAGCCGGTCAGTCTTCATTATTTTCATAATTTCATTTTTATTTCGTGACGTGTAACCCCTATAAAAGTGCAACGCGCGTTCCTATCATATCTATCAACTTGTGCAAAGTGTGTTTGTCCTGAGAGCCTAGTATTATCCTGCTACAGCACGCGTCAGTCAATCACAGGCCACAAAGAAGGAAGGAATAGCGAAAAGTAGGGTGTAAGAAGGAAGGGGTAGGAGCCAAGAAACACCTCAGTGGAAGGCGAGAGGCGATTATGGAAAAGAGAGAAGGATGAGATATGTTAATAGTGTTGTGAGGAAAGAACGAGAGAGGATGAGTGTGGAAGGAGTGGAAGTAGGAATTAAATAAAGTTTATAAAGGAAAGGAGGGAACAAAGAAGAAGAAAATTGAAACGTGGAAGACAAGGGGGAATCTGAGGAGTGAAGAACAGAAGAATCATCCTTAACAATAGCAGGGGGAGGAAGAGGTCTGGAAGGAAATACATAAACATCGATGAATGAAAAAGATTGATAAATGGAAGAAGTGGAATGATTCTTGTAAACAGAAGTAGCAAAGTCAGCATTAATCAATTATTTAATGGAATGTAATGGTTGGGGAAGGCAAGTAAACACAGATAGAGGCACAGGAAGTATAAACTATGAAAATATATGAGAAAAATAAAGAAGTTCGAAATTAAAGCAATATATAAATGAAAAAAACAAAGTAGGATAGAAAGAAGATGGACGAGAGAAAGACAGCAAAGAGTAAAAAGAAAAGATATATAATAAAGATATCTTTATCAAAACGAAAAGTCACTACGAAGCAGAACAGCTGAAGCTCTGCCTACAAGATACTTCAGGCCTCACCTTCACCATAGAAAGCAGCTCAGAAAAATCAATGCCGTTTTTGGACGTCCTTGTAACGCAGAAAGAAGAATCATTCATCACAAACGTTTACGTGAAACCAACGAACACCGGACACTGTCTCAACGGAGAAAGCGAATGCCCGCAGAGATATAAGGACTCCACAATTGGTGCTTACATCAGAAGAGCTCTCACACACTGCAGTACATGGCAACTTATGCACAAAGAAATCGAGCGATCCACTCAAATCCTCATCAACAACGGCTTCAGCGAGAGAGACATCAACCGTCAGACTAAGAAATTCATGGAGAACTGGTACAACCCTAACGCCACAAAAAAGAGTCAGGACATAACTATCTTCTACGGGCTTTCTTCTCCATCGCTTACCAGGAAAGAAAAAAAGAATAATATCACAAATCATCAACCGTAATGTGAAACGCAGACCCAGAGAGGAGAAAAAAAACTACAAATTTTTTAAACAAAAACAAGAACACAAGAAACCCTTTCCTTCTCCGTAACAGCCCAAGCCAGCGAAGGAGACAAAAAAAAAGTCCCATGTCGTATATAGGATCACTTGCAAAAGGGGAAAAACTGTAAAGGGGTCCTCCCTTCATCCTTCATGGGGATGAGGGACAACGAAGTTGTCCGGGACGTCTTATTCCCACTAATTCCCGGACCCCCAAAAAGTCCCCTTTTTTAGAAAAACAGGGCTTTAATCACACAAAAATTTTTTCCCTAGAAGAAAAATACAGAATTGGTCGAAATGTTTTGCAGATGTGGGGGTTGATTTTCCAAATTTTCTAGAAGCAATCCAAAAAAAGAGATCAACCCCAAGGGTTTAACTTTACGGGGAAAAACGACCACAACCCCCAAAACCAAACCCCATGAAAAAAACCCCAAAAGCAAAAAAACCCCCTATTTTCAGAGAACCCAAAGCGAGGAGTCAAAAACCCCAATAAGCGCCCCCCACTCACGGAGAGGGAAAAAGGGGCAGAAGCTTTTTCTACCAATCGGGCCCCGCCACTGGCTCGTGGAAGGCGACTTCATTTTATAAATAGCCCCCACTCTCCCAACAAACATGCTAATGGTGAGACTCCTCGAAGACTCATCGGCCCAGGGGTCCGCCTCCTCTGCTGGGGGCCGACGATCTCGCCCTATACATCCCCAAAAAACCCCACCCCACCAGGCCCGGGGCCCCATTTCCCTTTGGGGCCAATTTGCAGCGTCGCTGCACTTCCCGGGGCCCTTTAAAAAAAAACCCCGGGATAAGCCCCAGCTACGGGCCCTTCGGCCCCCCTCCCCCCTTTCCCCTTTCCGCACCCCCTTCAGATTTGGGGGCCAATCCCCTGGGCCCACGTCCCCCACTCACCAGCCCCTGGGCTTTTTGGGGTTTGTACCAACCTCTCTTTCCCGCCCCCAGGTACCCACCTATGGGGACCGAACTGCGGCGGGGGGTTCAAAAGGTATGCGGTGCCTGTCTGGGTGGGGAAACCAGGGCCCCCCAAAAAGGGTTTAAAAAAGAATTTTTTTACACCGAAGCGTTTCGCTCCGCCCGGGGATACTGGGGCCCCTCCCTTTCCCGGGCCATCGCCAAAAGAATTTTTTCCAACCCCTTGGAAGTAGTCCAAAAAGGGGCCCTTTTTAAAAACCCATCCTAGGCGCCCCCACCGGGGGACATCCGGGGGCCACGATGAGGGAGGAGGGGCCCTTTGCCCACCTTTCCAACACCGCATTCTGGCTGGACGCCCGTTTCCCCATGGGGGCCCCGTACATGCGTCTTTGGCCAGCAGCTCCACTAACCAGACAGTATGCCACGCCTTCCAGCCCCCCAGCACCCGGGCCCCCGGGAAAAGGAATGGGTACACGCAGAAAGGGGTTTCCCGCCAGGCCCCTGGCCGGGCCCCGGGCCGTAACTGCGACCCCGACCTACCCCTCCCGGGAACCACCTCCTTTGGAAACCTTGGGCCCACCGCTCTTCCCCCATCACCCTCCCAGCGAGTGGGGACCCAGGGACCCCCTTACCCCCCCCATCCCCAAAGAAAGGAGGCGCTTCCCCTTTAGCCCAGGCTAGGGGCCCATCGCCAGCCATCTACTACCCCAGGGCTCAGTGGGGGGCAAATGGCGGGGCCCGGGCGCGACATTTGTTGTGGGGGCCTACCCCGAACCCCCCAGATTAAAAACCTACACCAGGCCCTTTTCGGGCCCCGGAAAACAAACCCGGAAATGCTCCCGGCCCAAAAAGGGCACGCATCGAGGCCCGTCAAAACACCACCCCCCTTTTTCTCGGATTCCCTCGCTGCGTTCACGCTTCTAAACCCTCCATCCCAAAAGAAAAAATTTTAACTTCTATTTTGCCATCCCCTACCAGTTGGC
>JACEEZ010001822.1:325000-330000 GCA_016584305.1 Chionoecetes opilio
GAGGAGAGAGAGAGAGAGAGAGAGAGAGGAGAGAGAGATGATGAGTGAACAAACGATTGAGGAAGCAGCACAACGTTAGGGAGAAAGGTATGGGGGGTGACATGGCTGGGTCAGAGAGGAGAGGAGGAATACAAAGGAAGAGCAAACAGCTACAGCCTTACTGGGCCAAAAGAGGCTGCCTGTGTGACTACTTTCTATCACCGTAGTTTATACTTGTTATTTGAAAAAAATAGCAAAGTTGAAGTTTCCTCCCCATCCACCTCTCCCTCCGGCCGAGGCCAGTGTTATGCGAAATCCCTGAATTGCGAGATCCCTGTTGAGTTGGCCTGCTTATGTGCGGCGCCGCGTCAACACAGCAGCAGTGACTGTTAGGTTAGGTCAAGGTTAGGTTAGGTTGGCTATACAGAAAAACAGCTAAACGGTCAGCTTAGGTTAGGTTAAGTATACATAAACAGGTAAAAGCTTATTAACCTAAGCTGACCTTTACCTAACCTAACGGTCATTGCTGCTGTGTTGACGTGGCACTGCGCATGCGCAGAAGGCCAACTCAACAGGGATCTCGCAACTCAGGGATCTCGCATAACACAGGCAAGAACAAAATGAGAAAAAAACATCATACCAGATTGAAAAACTGCCATGAAATTTGATAGGAAAGATTGAAAGAGAGCCATACTCTAAATATAACTAAAGCTGCAAAAAAAATACGTAGGGCCGAAGTAATCGAGTTGAGCAGTTGATGCTAAGTATTTATCTAGTTTGTTCTTAAACGCCTCAACCATGTTACTATTAACTACTTGTGCTGGAAGAGAGTTCCAAATATTAACAACTCTATTAAAGAAAACGTGTTTCGTTTCATGTGACCGAAATTGCTTACCAATGACCTTGTATCCATTACTACGAGTAGTGCTTGTCCAATCAATATTCAAATAGTCGTTTATAGCTTTATCGAAGCTATGGTACATTTTAAACAATTATATTAAGTCTCCTCGCAACCTACGTTTTTGACAAACTAAAAAAGTTAAGGGGATCGTCCATTAGGAAATTCATGACAAAAATACCCGAAATTCTGATAATATTCCCTCCAATACTTTCGATCATCAGCTACATCGCTGCCTAATATGATGGCTGTATTTAATTTTTGTATATGACAAAAAAATGCACCCCCTACAAAAATCCATCCCCCTCTGATGTGTCACGCATGTTGCGAAAATTCTGTTTGCTGTTCAAGAATATAGTAACATATTGATAATAGAAGAACCCATTGCTCTCTACAGGGTCCTTATCCGCCCATGTATGGAGTTGCCTCACATGTTTGGGGATGTTCCACTCATACAGCTTTCCTAAACAGGGTTGAGTCAAAAGCTTTTCGTCTCATCAACTCCCCTCCTCTGACTGACTGTCTTCAATCTTTAAATCACCGCCGCAATGTTGCTTATCTTGCTATCTTCTACCAATATTTTCATGCTCACTGCGCTTATGAACTTGCTAACTGCATGCCTCCCCCCCTCCCGTGGCCTCGCTGCACAAGACTTTCTACTCATTCTCATCCCTATTATGTCCATCTTCCTAATGCAAGAGTTAATCAGTATCTTTACTTTTTCATCCCTTTTACTGGTAAACTCTGGAACTCTCTTCATGTTTCTATTTTTCCACCTTCCTACGACTTAAATCTTTTCAAGAGAAGAGTGTCAAGACACCTCCCGAACTAAATTGGCCCACCCCCCTTTCTTTGTTCTCTTACTGTCTTCTTTATAGGGATTGGCAACTAAGCGGGCTTTGTGTTACCTCTTTTTGGTGTGGCCTTGACCAATCCTTTGTGATGCAAAAAAAGAAAAGAACCTTAAGAAAAAGTACTCAAAGGGTGAACGCAGAACCCTAACGAATGTCTTCATTCAAAGATATGGGCAAGATATTCCGACAAAATTTGCATCAGGTGCCAGAGTTCGGTTTTTTACACAATTTACAGTTCTGGAACATATATTTGGATACGAAGCTGCACATATGTCATCAAGAGAAACGACAACCAGTCCTGCCAACAAACAGCTACAGATACAAGATAAAAATCGCCTATCCTCAAGAACACAGACCAGGAAACAAAAACTTCAAACCGAAGTATGTATCTAAGGAATACAATCCTGGCAGACACTGAGGCATATAATCATGTTGATAGAGTGTTCAAAACCTGGCAATAGTAAGTAGGGTGGTGCTCTATGATACCCTATCAAAACCAACATCATCACCATGCAGTATAATGAAAGGGGACCAAGTACCATGAACAAAAATCTTTGATGCTCGTTCCTGAAAAACTTAGTTTTCGCAAATATAACTGAATATACAGCCACAACTCCATCTCTGTTTTCAACTACTAATAATTGACAGAATTAACATCATCGGTATAATATTTTCAAGTAGCTTTAATCTGTTCCTGCAAGTATTATATGAGTAGAGTAAACAAATGTCGGATTTTTATATACAAACAAAATTACATATATTTTCCTCATAGCTGGAAAATCAGAACATTATAATTTTACTTGAAAATATTCATCTATCTGTTCCCATTATAAGGAATAAAACCAAACAAGAATCCAGTCAAATGTTATTTCGCTTAATCAATTTGAAAAATAGCCAAAAGACACCTAGGAAAATGCAAAATAAATCATAAAACAAAACTTAAAACAATGATTGATCTGAAGCTTTGGTGTCTACAATACTGAGAAAGGCTAATTACGGTGTTGAAATATCAGTCACTTTCAGCCATAACGAAAAATCACTTGGACGATCCTCTTAAAGTATTCGTCCAGACCCATTTTTTCTTTGCATAGGTATGTTAAATGTTCATTCAAAACACCTGATCCACAAAAAATAATTCATTTCCACGCCTTATTTCAGTTAAAACACGAATTTTGTAAAAAGCGCGGGAAAAAATCAGCCCCGTTCCAGCCGCAGCGCAGAACTTGCGGATGCCGTCACGGCGACAAACTGCATCACACAGCCTGCCTTCCCCGGGCGCGCAAACCAACTCCACACATTTATCGTGGCCGTATCGGTCGGAAACGGGTGCTAAGTCCACTGGAAAAGCACAACTTTCCTGCTGCACCCATTAAGTATGTGCCATATTGCAAAAAAATACATATCAGAAACACCCAAAATTCTTCATGTACTGTATTTATTTATGTGTTCACGTGCTTCTGGATTACCGCAGGGGGAGGGGACTATCTTTTGTGATGTCACCGAGCCATGGTGCGTCGTCTGCTAGTCGTCAAGAGCGTTTTTTAAGCTCGGAGAATTTACAGATTTTGATTGTGGATTCCTAAAAAACAGCTGACTGGATGCAAAAAGTGACCACATATTGTTGATATATTCGATAATAGCTATATTTTGACTGCATTAAATCAAGAATGATGAAATGGTCCGAACGATTACTTTAAGTTCCTTCAATCGCTTTTCGTATGGCTTGTTTCGCAAGCGCGGAATCATTTTAGTAACTTGTCTTTGTACTCTCTCCAGCTTGACTATATCTTTTCTATAATAGGGTGACCAGACCTGAGGGCAATATTCAAGATGAGGACGCACGATCGCATTGAAAAGTGTAATAATTACTTTTTCAGACTTACATTCGAAAATTCTTCCTATGAAACCAGTTAATTTCTTAGCTCTCTTAACAGCTTCTGATCAATGTTTACTGGGCTTGAGGTCGTTGCTTATAGTAATCCCTAAGTTTTTCTTCTTCTTTAACATTGGGAAGTCTACGTCCGTTCATTAAGAAGTTAATCTGATCGTTATAAGTTCCTATATGCAAAACCTTACACTTATCGGTATTAAATTTCATCTCCCACTAATTTTCCCAACAAACTAAGCGATAAAAATCAGATTGCAATTGCATCTTATCGGCAGTTGTGATTACTTGTTTCTTATTTTAATATAGTTCGCAAACTTAGATTTCTTACAGGTGAGGCCTTCGTCAATATCGATTACAATTTTTACAAAGATAAAGATAAGTACAGGACCTAGCACAGATCCCTGCGGTGCACCACATAAAACATCTTGCCTGCTAGATGCTTTTCCATTAATTATGACGAAACGCTGCTTTTTCTCAGAAAGCAAGTCTTCAGGCGAATTTAAGATATTTCCAGTTATGCCGTGCGACTTTAATTTCTTCAGTAAACGCTTAAAGGAAACTTTGTCAAACGCTTGTTAAGAGTCAAGATAAACCACATCTACTGTTTGTTTTCGTCTCCTCGAACGTCTTGTATACGTCATTAAAAAAGTCTAGCAAATATGTGAGTCAAGCACGTTTATTACGATTGCCGTGTTTGGAGGTTTTGATCAGATTATTTTCTTCTCAGAAATTTACCACATATTCTCGTATTACAGTTTCCATTAATTTAGGGACTACGGATGTGAGGCTGTAGTTGTTCGGTTGTGTCAAATTTTTTTTTTCTTCTGTATTGGAGTAACATTTGCAACTTTCTAATCGCAAGGAACTTTATCGGAATTTATGGATTTGTTAAAAAGTATTTAAAGAAGTTTACAAATCTGGTGTTTCGCTTCCTTTAAAACTCGCTATGCAATACAGTCTGACCCGGGGATACGTTAACTTTAAGTTTTTATATTGCTTTAATTATTGTGTCCTCAAGAAATTGGCAATTTATGAATGGAATTACGTTACTTTGATCGCAGCCCACTTCTTCCAGTCCATTTATATCTTCAACTGTAAAAACAGAAGCAAAGTAATCATATAATACTTCAGCCATCTAGATTTCATTATTAGTGTATTTACCGTTGTGAAGGGAAAGGTGACCTGGGAAATGTTCGCTGTGATAACTTTCTTCTTGCGCACCTAACATAACAAATTCTCTGGGGTTCGATTTACTGATACTTGCAATATATTACTGTATTAAAGATTTGTCTTACTTTTCTTTATCAACTTTTTCAACAATTTTATCGTTTTCATTTTGAGATGACAAGTATTTACGGTATGCCCGTATTTTTCTGTAAAA
>JACEEZ010001822.1:340000-350000 GCA_016584305.1 Chionoecetes opilio
TCGACGCTGACGGCCTCATGAGGCTGTACAAGGCCCAAGTGAGGCCCGTCATGGAGTATAGTCCTCTCACCTGGATGAGTACTGCCCAGTGCCACCTGTCACTTCTGGACAAAGTGCAGAGGCATGCTGAGCGCCTCATACAACCAACCGACGGCCAACATCACATGGAACGTCGCCTGCGGCAACAGTGGCAGCAGCAGCAGCGACTACAACAACAACTACATCAACTGCAGCTGTAACAACAACAGCAACAACAACAACAACGACTACAGCACCGGAGGAGAGTCGGTGCCCTCACAGTGTTGCACAAGGCCCAGGTGCAACACTCTTCCCAACTTGCAGGACTACGGGTCCTGTGGAGGAGGTCAGAGCGCGCTACGAGGACGGTAGTGTCAGGTGATCTCCTCCTCGAGGCCCCGAGGACCCACATCGTGATGGGCCAGCGAGCCTTTACTTGGGCCACGGCGACACTGTGGAACGCCTTCATGGTTGAGGTGGATGTCGTGGCCATGAACACCCAGCAGGTGAAGGTGGCAGCCCACAGATGGTGCCGCATACATCCGCCTAGTGCCCTTAAGGCGTGATGTGTCCATAGTGCGCCTGACAAGTGCCTGTGATGAACAGTGACCCTCAGCCTGTAACACTGTGTGCTTAGTTTATTATCTTACAAGGCATAACTTTCGGATAGATGTCCCCGGGACAGGGGACATCTTTAGCTTCTGCCACTTATTGCCTCCACCAATTTCTTGCCAATTGTAGCCCCATGTCAATCATGATGTTAGTTGTTTAAATAAAAAGATAAAAAAAGAGGAGGAGAGAGAGAAAAAACAAAACCAGGCAGACAGATAAAGAGATAGACAGACAGACAAACAGACATACGGCATGGACGAACAGACACAGACAGACATACAGAGAAACGGACAGCCAAACAGAGAAAAGTAAATAGAAGGAGAGACAAATAAAATACAAATATACATACACTCAGACAACCTTCGACACACATACATACATACAGATATACAAACATATAGAGATGCAGAGAGACAGAAACACATACAGACATACAGATATACAGACATATAGAGGATTAGGCAGAGAGACAGACAGACATACAGACAGGCAGACGTACATACATACATATTACTGATGAAATCGCTGAGGTTATTCCTCTAAATTCTGTAAAAGTATAAAGTAAAAATCTGCATAAACAATGGAGGCCCTCTGGAATAGTTGAGCACATTAAGGAAAAACACAAATTCTAGAAAAAATATTTAAAAATACCCTTAACATTTGGCTAACAATATAGAGAGTATCGAAATAAGATTAATACAATGCTGGTATATGCAAAAAAACAGCACTACAAAGCAAAATTAATGAAAGTATGGGAAATGGGGAAAAAAAACCCATGGAAATTTGTAAATGAAATTGTCAATAAAACAAAAAGACAAGCCAAAATTGTATATATCATTATTAATAGCTCAAAAGTCATTAATTTTAAAACAATAGGCAATCATATGAATACGTATTTTGCAAATATAGGTAAAGATCTTGCTAATAACATGCAAAGTACCAACATCTCTCCAGTGTTTACTTATGTAATTGTTATACAGATTTCCTTCCTTTAGATATCACACCAGAAGAAATTGCATCAATATTTAAGTCCTTAAAAGATTCAGCACCAGGATTTTATGATATTCATTTAAAAGTAATCAAGAAAATGATTCCGGTATTAGCACCAATAATTCCAAAGATGATCAATACTATCTTCCAAACAGGCACTTTCCCAAACAGGTTGAATATTGCAAAAATATTTTCAATCCGTAGAGGAGGCAAAGTAGGTGATATTGGTAACTATAAACCTATATCCATACTTCCCTACCTAAGTAAAATATATATGAGAGTTATGCATGATAGACTGACATAATGTATCAATACTAATGAAATATTAACAAACTGTCTGATTTGGTATCAGAAAGAACCTATCACCAAAATTTGCTATAACTACATTCATTGACTCAGTACTGCAAACCTAGGTAGAGGAAAATTAATAAATAGTGTTTTTCTAGACCTTAAAAGTCACATTAGATCATGAAATATTGGTTCAAAAATTTTAACATTATGGAATATGGTTAATATACAATGAATGGCTTATAAGCTACCTAAGCAATATAATCCAATACACTGTACTCAATAATGTACAATCTGATTTTGTACCTATCTCAGTAGGATTACCAAAAGGCTCTCTACTTAGTCCTCTATTATTTTGCTTTACATAAATGACTCAAATAATTCATCACAAGCCTTGATATAAAAAAAAAATTACAGATGATACAAATATAACCCACACCACACATAACAAAGATTCCCTAATTACTACCATAAACACATCATTTGAGTGTATCATCTTGGTTATCAACCAATATATTATCAATAAACATAAAGAAAACTAAATACCTTATATTTGCTGGGAATAAAGACTTTGGTGATTCAAATATTGATATTTGTGGTGAAAAAATTGAAAGAGCTAACTCAATTAAATAATCGATATTGATAACAAACCTACCTGGAGAGACCATATCAATACTATAAGCGGTAAACTATCAAAATCATCAGGAATAATACATAAAATAAAGCATCAATTAACCAGTGACACCTTATTGCTTGTTTACTATACCTGTTTTACCCAAATTTACACTCTTGTAATGTTGTCTGGGGGATGGCAACAAAAACAGTTATCAATACTGTAGTTCTGCACAAAAGAATTGTACGCACAATACGTTATGTAGGTCGTTATGAACATACATTAATTTTATTTAGAAACTTATAAATGTTTAAAATTTCGTCTATGTACAAACTAGAATGTCTTAAGCTTATGTATAATTAGTTTTGCGGACAAATTTCATACAATTAAATACAGCATTATAAATACACAATATCAATACCAGAAACAGACACAACCTTAGACCAATATTTCCCCACACATAATTACAAAAAAGGTTTGTCACTTATTATGGATGTAATAATATATTCCCTTCAATGACCTACCTGACAACTTGAAGATCATACAAAGCAAACACACAATAAAAATAAAGACAAGAAACTACTTATTAAGTATGTACTAGCAAAAACTGTATGCTGGAGTTGCTACTCAGTTTGGGCTATTTCCAGTGGAGGCCAATGCCGCGATTCCTGACATTTTCGAACATCACTCCCATTTCCCTTCCTATAGTTTACCAGTATAAATTATATGATACACTGTTATCTTCGTAAATGTTTGTTCTATAATATTATCAAATAAAAAGCAGTAAAACACACTAAAGAAATGCCATTAAGAGACTGAAGAAATATGCATGAACTTTATATTTACTTAAACTCTTCGTCATTTAATATTTTGCGAGAGAACGTTATACATGATATATATCAATAGAAGCGGAATTTTATTAGCTTTCCATTGATATATTTAGTTCTCTGATAAATAAATTAGCACCATGCATAAATTAACGTTAACTAAATAAATAACATCCTCAATCGGGAAAATTACCCGAATGATGATATTATGTATTTAGTTAACGCTAATTTATGCATGGAGCTAATTCATTTATCAGAAAACGAAATATATCAATGGAAAGCTAATAAAATTCCGCTTATATTGATATGTTTCATGTAAAACGTTTTCTCGCAAAATATTATTAAATGAACAATATCATGGTTGTGATACTGGAGCATCACAGGGTACTCATCCCCTATTTATCCACCATTACATTTATTATAGTAACACTCTTCCCTGATAATTTGACGCTATCTACCAGTAATTATTGGTAACTGATTATTTCCTGTGCGAAACTTACTCATGTAAATACGACTTGTTTTACATAATTTTAAGATATATTCTTCAGTACCATAAACTTATTTATACATTATATAACTACTACAAAGGTTTTTGTTGCTAAATCTATATACCAAGTTTTTATCCAAATATCTGTTAGCTTCTGTTCAACAGCTTGTTTAATTAAACCATATTCTATTAACAACAGTTTGAGACAACCACATCCCTGACATACCACATTCATTACATATGTTACTTATACAATCCAACCATAGTGATGAGTAAACACCAGACAAATGTAAATGTAACAAACAATTATAAATAACATAACTCAATTTTTATTTTTTTCCCATAATTAATCTTGACCTAAAACGAATCATCCTACTTAAAATGTAATACTTATTTCCAGTGGATACACTCCTAGCTCACCATATACAATGTCCGTGCTTGTATACCTATGTACATACAAAACATGCTTCAAAAACTTCATCTGTAATAATTATAATTCCCTTACAATATCATTACCCCATATTTCACATGCATATGTCATTACAGGTACAACCCTAGTGTTATACATTTGTATTTGTATATCAACAGGCAAATCATATTTACGGGAATTACTGCGTACATGGCCCTGGTCTGGTTGCTTGTTCCTTATATTCCGGCTCCCCTTTCCTAAACCTGCTATTATAATCAAATAGTATACCCAAGTACTTATTTATATTCACTAACTACCTCAATTTCCTCTCCACCAAAAAGAAAACTATAATTACTGGTTTGAACTTTACCTCTAATAAACACGACTATCTTGGTTTTACTACAGTTTACCTTTAACTTCCATTCAGAACAGTAACTATAAAGGGTTGTTAGGGCCTGGTTTAGTTTTGTTCGCTATCACTCAATATAACCGTATCATCTGCGTACATCAGCACTAATTGCTTTAAATAGAAATTTATAAATTCATCATTGAAATTTAGATAATTACAGCTATGTTCAATAAGTGTTTCTTGTAGATCATTAACACAGAAAGCGAAGAGCAATGGTAATAAACTTTCTCCCTGTCTCACACCCATACTAGTACATGTATACGTATCAGACAGCTGTTGCTCTACCATTACACACGATTTAACATTGTAGTACATACTGCGGATGATATTTAATATTTTAACATTAATTTTATCTTTCACAAGTTTGTACCATAAACCCTCCCCCCCATACCATATCAAACGCTTTTGTATAATCAACAAACAAACAAAACAATTTCATCTTTTTCCATTTAAACATATCAACAACCTATTTGAGTAAAAACATATCATCCAGAGTGGAATATTCCTGTCTAAAACCTGCCTGAGTTTCATTGATTATGTGATTATCCTCAGAGTACTGTTTAAGACGGTCGTTTAAGATGGAAGCAAACAATTGCCCCATACAACTTAAACGAGTAATTCCTCTGTAGTTATTAGTATCATTTACATCTGCCTTGTTTGTATGAAGAGGCACAATAACACCAGTTAGCCACTCTGTTGGAAAAACATCTGTATCAAGGATCTTAATAAAAAGTTTAACATGTAAAGGACAAAGTAGATCTTGAATGCATTTGATATATTCATTAATAATGTTGTCAATACCAGGGGACTTGTTATTTTTCAGTCTACTAATACATTTCTTTACCTCAACACGAGTAATTGGGCTAGTAAGTACGGGCGAGTTATCATCAGGGCTTATTTCGTAGTTTATGTTTTCGTTTCTACCCTCGTTGTCCTCTGTGAAAAGCAATTTAAAGTGGTCATACAATTTGCCGAGTGAGATTTGATTACCAATCTTAAGTTGATCACCTTTTAAGATTTTCCAGTATGACCTTGGGTTTTTACTTTTGTTTTCTCTTAATTGTTGTAGTATACTTGAATTGTTTTATTTGCCACCTTTTGTATTTCCTCCTTATACTTCCTACTTTTCTCAATCATAGCCGTATATGTAACTGTACTCTTATGCCTATTATGTTTGTTCTTATCCTTATGATATTCTTTCCTGCTATTAAAACACTGTTAGCCATACCCTTGCAGGCCTTGCATGTTTGCATTATTTATTACTCTTTTTAATATATTTACTTTTACTATTTTGTGGAAAAATCTTGAGTGCAGGATCTATCAGTACATGCTTCAACTACTGACTTATGTTATCAATAGACAAGTCGTCAGCTCTATCAACCAACTCATTCACTCTGCTTACGTCAACACCTTTCTCATACTCACTTTTTTCAGGTTTCCATCTTCTAGGTCTCACACAGGCTTTGTTAGTCACTTGCTTACTCGTTTTACTTACTTACCTTTTTTTTCTTTTTTTTTTCTTTTCTATTAATTAATAAAAATTATTATTTTTTTTTTTTTTTTTAACATTTGTGCCTATAGCGCCTGTAGGCAGTGGTGACCCAGGGCTCGGATGGTAGTCTCTGGAGGTTAACTTGAGGGCTGTGATGGTTGGTCCTCGGCCGTGGTGACGCAGGCAGGAATTTTATAGTGACGTCTGTGATTAGAAGCTCATGCCGCCCCCCTGTGTCCTCCGATGCACTCACAATCGAAGGTAGAGTTGATGAGCAGGGCATGTGGGTGTTCTTAGGCCACTCGACGGTGTAGAAAGGTTTTGGTTTTCTTCGGGGATCGAACTCGGGTCACCGAGAACGCCAGTCGGAGACGCTAACCACTCCGCTACCGCCTCAACAAATACTTGTCCTACCATATGGTATGACAAATACTTGTCTTACCATACATGAAAATTTCAACTTGGTATACAAACCACAATGTACATCTGAATATAATGGTTCAAATTATAATACCTTAAAACTTTTTATGAATTGAACTTCATTCCATGTACCAATAAGGTAATCTATAGTTGTACTGTAAGTAGTAGTATATTTTCGAACTCCACAATCATCGCCAATTCTCCCATTGGTAATTACTGCATTATCATTTTTACATACTTCAACAAATTCCTTACCATACGTGCTTATATCAGGAATGCTATCTTGATTACATATGTTCGCTGAAAAACCTGCAAATCTTAAAATAGTATAAATATCATCCTCCGGTGGTAAACTACCCTTACTGTCTTCATCCACTTGCGCAATATCAGACAAAGTACCGGTATGAGCGTTAAAATCGCCACTTACAATATGATAACAATCATTATGAGAGAGAAAGAAATCATCTAATTCGTCAAAATGTTTTGGTTTACCATATCGCGAGTGACTAGGTGGGATATATACACATGTAATAAATAGTTCTATTTTGCAAACCCATAACCCTTCGATTTACGCAAACAGATAGTAAAGTTTCATAGTCATTATGAACCTGCTTCCACTAAAGTTAACACTATTTATGGCAATTAACAAACCACCTGATTTATATCTACTTAACACATGCCTATTCTTATAAAAAATATCAAACCCAATATCTTCCATCTTAATCCTTATAGTGTTCATATCAACATCATCACACCTAGTTTCGCACTTCCAACAAACCTGTAGAAACCCAATAAATTCATCCAAAAATAACTTCGATTTAAGGCCACAAACATTATGTGTCAATAAACTTATACTACATAACTTTTGTGTGGGCTTAGGTCTTTGTGTAGATGAGGTGTGTGTGTTTGCGTCGCCACCTGTTTTCGTGTCGTGCTTTATGTGTACTGTGTTACGTATGTGTGTCGGACTCTGTGTTGTTTGCGTGGATGTAGTGCCCTGTGTAAATGTAGTGTCATGTGTGGTCGTTGTACTTTGCGTACCTCCAATGCTATACGCAGAGGTGTGACAATGCTACACTTCTGCGCTCTCCTATTTGAGTAGGTGATCCAGCTCAAGTCGTTTCCAGTATGGTAAAACAACTTCTACCTTGTGAAGGTCGTCAGGGATAGTGATCACCACAGGCCTCTCCCCGTCCATGAGCCATGCGATAATTTTCCCGTCTCTGGTTGTTACATTTTTTCAAAGAAGCTTGTTCCTTGGTCATTTACAGCAGGGCAGCCCTCAGTGGTGTCAAATCCTCGTTAATAAAGATTTTCTTATGCTTCTTTTTCAGTTTTATTTTATTTTAATCACTGCGTTCCGTTTCTTCCTGTGACAAAACTTTACAATCACAGGTCTGATTGTTTCTCCTGCCTTCCCCAAACGATGAGCAATGGAAATGTTGTCTACCTCAATTTTCACTCCAACATCAGCAGCCACTTCGATCTCTTTAGCTTGCAAAACATCTTCGTCCTCGTCTGGATCTTCCTCGATGCCAAATATTCTCAGCTTATCTCTCCTCGTGTACTGATCCAGGCCGGTCATTGTCTTAACGAGTGTGTAAACTGCTACGTTGTGCCTCAACAGAACTACGTACCAGTTTATCGGTGATATCCTCTATTGCTGTGGACACTACAGTAGAAACAGCCACGGATATGATTTGTGCTATTCCTGGCATGATGGCAGCCACTTCGATCCCTTTAGCTTGCAAAACATCTTCGTCCTCGTCTGGATCTTTCTCGATGCCAAATATGCTCAGATTATCTCTCCTCGTGTACTGATCCAGGCCGGTCATTGTCTTAACGAGTGTGTAAACTGCTACGTTGTGCCTCAACAGAACTACGTACCAGTTTATCGGTGATATCCTCTATTGCTGTGGACACTACAGTAGACACAGCCACGGATATGATTTTTGCTATACCTGGCATGATGGCAGCAACAACTTCCTTCAATGTTTTGTTTCCTTTGATAGGCTCTCTCCCTTCAGAAGAGAGATCCTTAAGCTCAGCTTCTAGTTTCTCCTGTACAAGCCGTTCCACGCTTAATTTAAGGTCCTGCTGTGACATTGTTCTTGATAACATTAGAGATTCGTGAGGCAGAGTCGAATTCAGGAGCTGTCCCAGGCACGTCTTAACTGTACCGCTGCTACGCTGTGTGTCCAAAACACAAAACCACACACTCTGTGTGTGTGTGTGTGTGTTATCTTTATGTTCGAGCAACGCATTGCGTGTGCTTAATAATTTACAAACAAGGATTAAGTATTTTCCTAGTAAGAAAACATTCAAGAAAGGAGAGCAGTGGCTGTCTGAGCTGGATCCCGCTGTTGTATCGCACCAACTAGTTTAGTATGTAAAAAGAATGAGTATGCAAATTGGTGTGTATCAAACAGACTGGCTACCATCAGATCATGCTATGATATCTTTAGATATAATATTACCAAACCTTACCCTTGACTCTTTGCTTGTTCGTGCTAGTCACCTAGGTGGTCACGCTTCACTCCAGGGTCAGTTGGCTCGAGCTGCCATGGTTAATACATGTATACCTATTAGTTGATGTATTTTCTCATGATGTGTCTTAGACAGTGTATACATGTGCTCGTTTGTGTAGAGATAATGCCTGAATGAGGAGTGATTCTGTATAGGGCGATATTGTAGTTGGCAGATGGGAAAGGCTCCTCCAGGAAAAAGATAACTCACGGGTTTGGAGGGTGATAAATTGGAAAGGAATGATGCAAGATAGTGTACGTGATGACATGTCTCCATCTGACCAGGAATTTCAAGAGTTCTATGCTAATAGTTCATATGTTGATGATTCTCTACATAGGGCATTTGGTCTCTCCATGAATGTTAGTATACCTATCCTGAACGACCCCATATCTCATGATGAAGTGAACACCCATATTAAAGTAATCGTCCAGACCACTTCATCATTTCATAAATCTATCAATAGTGGTGCTCCCCAGGGTTCTGTCCTATCACCCACTCTCTTTCTATTATTCATTAATGATCTTCTAAGTCTAACTCAAAGCCCCATCCACTCCTACGCTGATGATTCTACCCTGCATTTTTCAACGTCGTTTATTAGACGTCCAACTGAACAGGAACTAAGTGATTCACGGAGAGATGCCACCGAGCGCCTAACTTCTGATCTTTCTATAAATTCTGATTGGGGCAAAGCAAACTTTGTTTTGTTCAATGCCTCAAAAACCCACTTTTTTCACCTATCTAGTCGACAAAACCTACCAGATAACTATCCCCTCTTCTTCAATGACACTCAACTGTCTCCTTCCTCTACAATGAACATTCTAGGACTATCCATTACTAAAAATCTGAATTGGAAATCTCACATCTCATCTCTTGCTAAAACAGCTTCTAAGAAGTTAGGTGTCCTGTGGC
>JACEEZ010001822.1:355000-372500 GCA_016584305.1 Chionoecetes opilio
ACCCTTAAAGGTGCAAAGTTGTACCTTTTTTTCTTAGTGTGTAGTACGTGAATTGTCTTTGTATTGGTGTGGTCAATCAAATATCTAAATATCCCTATCTATATGCGTGGGTGTGGGCAGGTGACTCTGTGTATGTGTGTGTGTGTGTGTGTGTGTGTGTGTGTGTGTGTGTGTGTGTGTTGTGTGTGTGTGTGTCTGTGTGTGTGTGTGTGTGCCATTCACCAATGGTCTTGTTCACGCGAGTCAGACTCTTTCAGCCTTCCAGTGCGAGCTTGGAACTCATTATTACCGACCTTTGGGTAATACTGGGACCTCACACACCACACACACCAATCCCCTTGATCAAGGGGGGCAGTATCCGCCCGAAATTTTCAGTGGAATAATCCCCGAGAATGAAGCGGGGCAGGGGATCGAACGCCCGACCACAGAATGGTGCCAGACGCTGTATCCCACCATGCCGTCCAGGCGGTAAAATGTGGTGTGTGTGTGTGTGTGGTTATGTGTGTGAGACTGTGAGTGCGTGTGCGTGTGTGTGTGTATATATATTCTACCGCCTTCAGGGGAGGCAGAGTGGTTAGCGTCTCCGAGTGGCGTATTCGGTGACCCGAGTTCGATCCCCGATGAGAGCCAAAATCCACATCAATTTCTTATGCACTGTAGGGTTGTCATTCATTCGCCCATGGTCTTGTCCCCGCAAATCAAACTCGCGATCGCCAGTTTCACCCTCCCAGTGCGAGCTTGGAGTTCATTTTTACTGATCTTTGGGTATTGCAGGGACCTCACACACCACACACCAACATCCTCTTGCTCAACGGAGACAGTAACCACCTGAATTTCTCAGTGGAAAAATCCTCGGGAATGAGTGGGACCGGGGTTCGAATGCCGGACCACATAATAGTGATTCGTGGTCCAAATTCCATGGGGATCTGTTTTGAACCCATTACTCTTCTAGATTTACATTAACGACTCAAACAGGAGGATTAGCAGTGATATTGGTTAGTTTACAGATGATACTAAGAAAGATAGGATTATTATATCACATTCTGACGTAACTGACTTGTTGGGGGACTTAGACAAGTTAAATGAGTTGGCAATCAATTGGTAGATGAAATGTAATATTGACAAGTGTAGCAAATCAATGTTGGTATATAACATGTTCGTAATAGATACATTATACACAATGTATCACTGGAAATATCAGAATGTGAGAGGGATTTGAGTGTACGGGTTAGCTCAGACCTCCGTCTTAGAAAACAAATTATTTATACTAGAAATCGAGTTAGTAGGGTATTAGGATTCATCGCCAGAAGTGTTAAAAGTAGAAGTGCTGAGGTTATTCTAAAGTTGTACTTGGTTCTAGACAGACCCCATCTCGACTATACAGTGCAGTTTTTGTCTCTGTATCAATGGATATAGGAATGTTAGAATCAGTACAGAGAAGGATTACCAAAATGATACAGGGGGCTGTGCAGATTTTAAATCTGCGTACACTCACTGGATATCCGTAAAGTACATAAGAATATAAGAATATAAAACAATAAAGCTACAATTGGTCGTCAGACCTGTACTTGGTAGTTCCTTTTACTTAACACTACATACATCCACCTTTCATCCCCATCCATGAAATTGCCCAGCCTCCTTTTAACATTCCCTATTGACTCCGCACTAACTACCTGATGATTGAGTCCATTCCAATCATTTACCACCATATTTGTGAACCAGTTTTTCCCTCTTTTCTTTGGATAAATTTACGTTTTAACAGTTTGTATCCGTTACTTCTTGTTTTATCCTGTTTACTAGCCGTAAGAAATTTTCCTACATTGCCTTTATTGTATCTCTTTAACCACTTAAAAACTTCTTTCAGATCGCCCCTTACTCTACACCTCTCATTAGTTTAAATCTCTTACGCATCCCCTGTATCATTTTAGTCATCCTTCTCTGGACTGATTATAACAATGCTATATCCATTATGTAAAACGGAGACCAAATCTTTACCGCATAGTTCAAGTGAGTTCTGACTAGAGCCAAGTAAAGAGACTAACCTCAGCACTTCTACTTTTAACACTCCTGGCAATGAATTATAAAACCCTATTAGCTCGATTTCGAGCCTCAATACATTGCTTCCAAGGAAGGAGGTCTGAGCTTACCCGCACACCCAAATCTTTCTACCCTTCTGATATGTTCAGTGATACATTGCGTATAGTTATTATTAATATTACCATGATTTTCTCTGCCAACATTAATTACGCTACACTTGTCAGTATTAAATTACATCTGCCACCTGACTACCCATTTGTTTAACGTATCTAAGTCTCCTTGCAAACCGTTTACATCAGACTGTGATTTAAAATAATCCTACCTATCGTCGCCTTCGTGGTGTGGTGTAGTGGCTAGCGTGCCTGGCTACGAATCTGCGGACCCTGGCTCGAATCTGGGCCAGGGCAAGTCGCCGACCAGCCAATACCAGTTGTTAATCCTCCCTTTCGGGGTTGATATATGGGTACCTGGACAAACCTGGGGAAGGTAACTGTAGTAATCCTGATCCTGTGTCCCGGGGTAACGGGTTGACACCCACCACCGCCTCTAAGGGCTAATGCCACGGAGATGAGCACCGAAGGCCACGCACAGCATAGTGTATGCCCATCTTTACCTTTACCTATCTTAGTATCATCAGCAAACTTGCTGATATCCTCTGCTAATCCCACTATCTAAGTCGTTGATGTAAATAAAAAATAGTACCGGTCCCAAAACTGACCCCTGTGAAACCCTACTTGTTACCTGCCCCCATTCTGATTTACACCCATTACTAGTAACCATTGTTGTCGATCGCTTAGTTAAAGTAATCGTCCAGACCCATTTTTTCTCTGCATAATTATGTTGAATATTCATTCAAAATACCTAATCCACAAAAAATTATTCATTTTCACGCCTTATTTCCCTAAAAACATGACTTTTGTAAAAAGCGCGGGAAAAACAACAGCCACATTCCAGCCGTGGCGCGAAACTTGCTGGCGACGACACAAGAGGTAAGCCTCCCAGCCCCGCCCGACACAGACACACGGAGACTCTGAGAAAAATGTAGTACTTGGGGAATTTTGGGTGCTTCTGGTATATTTTTTGTGCGACACGGCACATACTTGCATCCTGCATGGGCACGGCAAGAAAGCCGTGCCATTCCCGAGAGCTTACCACCCATTCACAACCCACACGGCGACGATATATGTGTGCAGACCTTTGGAGCGACGGGGAGCGGCTGGTAGTAGCCAGGGTAATGCAGCCCTCTCATCTCGGTGGCCTTGCTACTACCCGCCGCTCCCCGCCGCTTGCCGCCACTGCACACATCTGCACACATATATCGTCGCCCCACAGTTTGCAAATGGGTGCTAAGCTCTCGGTAAAGGCACAGCCCCGACGCTGCACCCACACAGGATGCAAGTACATACCACATCGCACAAAAAATATATCAGAAACACCCAAAATTCCCCAAGTACTACATTTTTCTCAGAGTCTCTGCGCATATGTATCAGGCGGTGCTGGGAGGCTCCCTGTTGTGACGTCGCCGACCCATGGTGCGTCGTCTGCTGATAAACAGTTGTGTTTTGAGAGCACGGGGAATTTACAGATTTTGAATGCGGATAATTTAAAAACGGGTGACTGGATGCAAATTGTGACAACATATTGTTGATATACTCGATCATGGCTATATTTTGACTGCATTAAATCAGGAATGATGAAATGGTCTGGACGATTACTTTAAGATATAATCCAACGAAGAACCTTCCCATCTATTCCGTATGCCTTAACCTTTTTTAAGATTATATCATGCGGTACCTTCACGAATGCCTTACTAAAGTCCAGGTATACCTGGACATCATAATTCTCATCATTATCTGCTGCCTCATAATCTTTCCTATAAAAACTAAATACATTGGTGACATATGATATACCCTTGGTGAACCCATGTTGTGAATCATTTACCAAACTATGTTTTTTAAATGGTCTCTAAGGTTTTTTTGCAATAACAGATTCTAATTATTTACCTACCACTAAAGCCAGACTAACGAGACCTATAATTTGACATTAACTCTCTATCACCCTTCTTGAAAATGGAAACTACAGGTGGTGAGTAGAAGTACTGTAGGTGATTGAGTAGGAAGTGATCATCTGGTAAAAGTATTTAAGTGGTTAAAGGGATAAAACAAAGGATATGTAGGAAATAGTCTTACTGTCAGTAATCAGGATAAAACAAGAACTAGGATAATCAGGATAAAACAAGTAAGGGTTTCAAACTGGAAAACTCTAGATTAAAATTTGTTGAGAAAAGTTGGTTCACAAAATAGGTATTACACGACTGGAGTAGATTTAGTTATCAGGTACTTAGTGCAGAGTCAATACGGAGTTATAAGAGAAGACTCGACAATTGTATGGATATGGATATGGGCGAAAGATTGTTGTAGGTAATGTAAATAACAGGAACTACCACAAGTAGGTCTCCCAGCTTTTTGTAACTTCCTTATGTTCTAATGTTTTTATGAATGGAGATATATTGGAGCAAGGTGTAAAAAAAGACAATGTTATAACTTTCACCATTACTTTTACTATTATCACTATCATTATTATTATCATCATAATTATTTTCATTTATATCATTACTAGTATTTTTGTCTCCATTAGTAGCCTCTTATCTCAAAGCTTTTACAAATTGATTTATTACATTGATGCATATTTGGCAAAACGTAATACCAGCAAAGAACACAGTCTGTACTCTACGACATTTATGAGAGAGAGAGAGAGAGAGGAGAGAGAGAGGAGAGAGAGAGAGAGAGAGAGAGAGAGAAGAGAGAGAGAGAGAGAGAGAGAGAGAGAGAGAGAGGAGAGAGAGAGAGGGGAAAGAGAGAGGAGAGAGGAGAGAGGGAGAGAGAAGAAAGAGAGAGAGAGAGAGAGAGAGAGAGAGAGAGAGAGAAGAGAGAGAAGAGAGGAGAGAGATGAGAAGAGGAGGAGAGAGAGAGAGAGAGAAGTAAGTTTAGGATGAATAACAAGCATCTTGGGAGTTCATTAAGGTCTTGGGGGACGCCACAGGTGCCTTTTTGCCCTTCAAAAAAGATTAAATTTACCGCAGAGGCGTGCAACTAGCAATGGTGTCGTTAGGAAGCGAAAGGGTACGACGTTCACTCCTCAGACGTACATAATACACACTCACAACACACACACACACACACACACACCCCACACAACACCACACACACACACACACACACACACACACACACACACCCAACACACACACAACACACCCCACACACACACACACACACATATCAATAGGGGATCTACTGATCATCATCAATAGGGGAGAAAACCATGGAATGGAAACTCTGAGAAATCCTGGTATGGGTAAACATGAGTAAAGAAGGAATGCACCCATAACAACTATTAACGATCAGAGCAACAAATATTTGGCTTAATCAGGGAAAGATAACTCGGACGATAGTTACTAAGTAAAAGTGATTCCATGACTGGATGGCTGGCTGACTGGGTGTCTGACTGGGTAGCTGACGGACTGACTTACTAACTGACGGACTGACTTACTAGCTGACTGCATGGCTGATTGACTCACTGGATAGCTCACTGACTGTATGATTAGCTAGTTTTTTTTTTACTGACCGATTGGGTGACTAACTGAATAAATGACTACTGACTAACAGACTAATTGGATGAGTAATTGAATGAATAGGTGACTGACTGACTGCATGACAGACTGGATGGCTGACCGTTAGATGGCTGACTGACTGGATGTGTCGATTGGCAACCGTAAAGCCAATAAAGAAAAAAAAATGTTTTGGGGATTATTTAATTTAAAACCCAAGTCACAAAAAAACATAATACAAAGACGGGAAAACACTTCCTTTACGTACGAAAAAAAAGGAGGGAGGGGGAGGAGGGGGAAAGAGGGGGGAAGAGGAGGAGGGAGGAGGGAAGGAGGAGGAGGAGGGGAGGGAGGAGGAGGAGGAGGGGGAGGAGGGGGGAGGAGGAGGGGGGAGGAGGAATAAAAAGGAAATAAAAAGGGAAACCCAAAAACAGCAACGCCCGGGGAAAAAAGGTCCTTACAAGACTTTTTGTTTTAAAAACTAAAAACTACACAAACTAGTAATAAAGAGAAAGGATGGGGAGTAAAAGGGGCTCCTCCTCACCCACCCATCCCTCCAGCCGACCGGGCCCGGGGAAAAAAGAATGAACCATGCAATATGGGAAAAAGAAATGGAATTTGTGGGGAAAAAAGTTGAAACTGTAACTATGGCTAACTACTACTTTTTGTGGGGGTAGGTTTAGTGCTTGAAGATAGGTTCATGTTATTGTGTTTTTTTAATGGGGGTGAAACAGTGTGGGGGGTTCAAGGGTGGTGCGGCACCCTTGCCTGGCGCTTTTTTGGGAGGCAGCAGTAATCGGCCCCCTCCGTTCAATCCACTGCGGATTGTGTATTTTCCATGTAGGACGCCGTAAAATTCAACCCTTTCCGCAGCAGTGACCCCTGGTCCCTTAAATCCCGATGGTGGTCACAAAACTGTCAGGCCCCTTTAAACTAAACCACAGCCCGTCACAGGTCGAGAGAAAGTAGGGGGAACCGTTAACCGGGGCTATCTGTGTGTTTTTTTTTTAAAATGAGGTCTAAGGTAGTTTTTGGGGTTTGTAGGTCAGTGTGGAAGTTCAGGGGTGGTGGGGCAGCCTTGCCGGGCCCGCTTTCTTGGGAGGCGGGCATTTCAATCGGGCCCCCAGCTCCGTTTCAATCCACTGGGGGTAGTGCACTTTCCAAGTGGGGACCCCGTGCACTTAAAGCCCCCGGGCAGCAGTGACCCCTGGTATAAAAACCCCCGATGGGGGTCAAAACCCTGAAAAAGGGCCCTTATTTAAAACCACCCCCTTTCAACAGGTCAAAGTTGTAGTAGGGGACCTTTTTACTGGGGGCCTGTCTGGACGTGTGGGGGGGGTTTTGTGTAGACGCGCCCTCGCAATCTTTTTACGCAATGAGAGAAAGTTCAGAGGCCCGCGAGAAAAAATTTATTTTTTTCCAAAGAAAAAACCAGTGAAAAACCGGGGGTTTTGGGATAAAAATTTTTATCGGGGCGATTTTTAAAATGATTCTATTGAATTTGATTTTTACAAACGTCTGAGGGGCAGCCCTTTCCCCAAAATTTTTTTACAACAGGGTTTTTTGTGAAGAAGTACTTTGCTTCGTTCGTTCAAACCTTTCCCCCTGCTTATTTTAAATTTTTTGTTTCTATTTTGAGTTTGACCGGTCAAAGGGGTAAAAAGGATTTTCTGGGACAAAAGGGTTGTAAACCCGTTGAAGTTTTTAAAATATTTCGATGAGGCCCACCTCTTACCTTTCGTTTTGTTATTTGGGAAAATAAGTTAAGTTTTTTGACCCGTTTTCCCGTACGTTTTTTTAGCAATCTAGGTATTTTTTTTTTTGGTTACTCGGGCCCCTGTATTTTTTCTATTTTAAATTCTATGCCCTTTTTTTTATAAAAAGGGGGACCGGGAATGCAACAGTTTCTAGATGGGGGCAAAAGCGATTTAAAAAAAGAGTGAGTATAACTTTTTCATTTTTGAAACTGAAAGTTGGGCCCCAAAAAAAGCCAACCAATTTATTTGCATTTTTTATACCTCTATAATTTGATTATTCGGTTTGGTTTCCTTTCGAGATTATAACGCCTAAATCTTTTTCTTTATCAACATTTTTAAATTGGGAAAAAATTCTTTTCATAACGTAATTTTTATCGGGGTTGTTATTACCGATATTAGTACATGGCATTTGTAAAGGTTTGGGGAAAATCTTTTTGCCATGTTTTGACCTTTCTGTTAGGGGGTTTTTAAAAGTCGTTTTGTATGAGTTGGCCGCTGAAAATTCTGTAAAAGGCTAGGGTTTGTGATTTTCTTTCCCTCGGGAAAATTTTCGATATCCGGGAATGTGATTCCCTGGGGTAATTCTTTTATGTATTTTAAGAACAGGAAGGTCCGAAAAACTGACCCTTGGGAGGAACACCCAAATTTACACTGGTCCAGTCAAAAAATTTTTCCATTTATTACCCCCCTTTTTTTACGTTTTTGACAGCCATTTTTTTCAACCCAATTTAAAGATGGCCTGTTATACCATGAGCTTTTATTTTTCAATGGGGACGTTTATGGGGAAACCTTTGTCAAACCGCTTTTTAAAAAAATCGGGGTAAACTAGTCTACTGCCCTCGTGTTGTTTTTCATTTTGAATACACTTTGAAAAAACCCAAGAAAGTTTGAGAGGCATGAGCTTTTTTTTTCGGGAATCCATGCTGCGAGCCCTTTGATTATTTTCATTTTCTTTAAAAAATTTAAAACGTTTTTGTCTCTTATATGGATTCCTTAATTTTCCAGAAAAATGTTTTAAAACTGATTGGGGCGATATTTTCCCGGGGTTTCCGATTTGTTCCCTTTTTTTAAAATGGGTGTGACATTTGAAAATTTTCCATTCCAGGGAAACTTTTCCCGGGTTGAGTAAAGATTTTTAAATAAGGGGGAAAAAGGGGTTTTCCCTATTTCGTTCTTTGTTTCCCTTTTAATATAATGGCAAAATTTTTATCGGGACCAGGGGGCTTTGTTTATCTTCATTTTTATTTTTTCGCGAGAAAAAATGCCCACATTCCAAAAAGGTTTAAAATGAGCTGGGGCAAGACCTTTTTTTGGGGTTTTTTCGGGATGGGTTGTTTTTTGCGTTTTTTTCCACTGTAAAGGGAATGTTTGGCAAAAAAAATTATTTGAGTACCCGCCATAGATACTTCTTTTTCTGGTTTTCGCCATTTTCCTTTTCCCAACGGCCCTATGGTTGACGCCCTTTTAATTTTTTCCCCTTTTAAAATAGCTGTAAATTTCTTTAGGGTTTGATTTGCTCTTTGGCAATGGGTATTTAAAAATTTGTCTTGCCCCTGCTTAATGATTTTTTTTCGTTTTTCTTTCAATTTTCTTTTCGTGATCGGTTTGTCGTTTCTTTTGGTTTTTTTTCTATGGGTTTTTTCCCAATGCCGTTTTTTTAACTGCAAGGCTGTCCTTGTTTTTCGCGGGTCCCCCCTTTTGGGTTTAATTTTTTGAAAAAGACCCCTAATCGCATCGGTTTTGAGGATTTTTTTTTGCTAAGTTAAGTTTTACCGGTAAATTCATTCCCATGCTACTTTATGTCGTTTTTTCGATAAAATTTCCCAAAATCGGTGTTCTTTTAAGATTCTTTTTAGTTTTCTGAAGTCCTGCCTTTCGATAATAAAGAACTTTTTCTTTACTTTCGATTTTCGCTTGTTTTACTGATGTTAATACTAAAAGGGAAATCCCCCGGGTGGTCACTCCCTACTAAATTCGGATCCGACTTTAAACGTTACGGGACAAGATTTTCGCTAGTTGTGAAAATAAGATCAGAATTTTTTCGCCCTCTCGTTGGATGATCCACTTTTGGTATAAAGCATTTTTCTTGGAGATTTAAAATAGAGAGTTTTGCCCCAAATGTATTGTAAGCGACCCCCCCAAACCTATAAGGGAATTTTAAAATCCCCAAATTTTTACGTTTTGGGTTTGAGAACAAATTTCCAATATTTTTTTTCATAGAGTTCTTCACCCATTGAAATTTTTTTGATTGGGGGTCGATAAAAAAGGGCCCAAATTACTATTTTTTGAAAATAAACGATTTATTTTAAACAAAAATTAAAATTCTGTTTTCATTTTTCGTGTTTAGATCTACAAGGGGATAAGGCGGGACTTTATATTTTAATAATCCACCCCCTCCTGCTCTTCTAGCCCTTTTTTTAAATTTAATAAGTTAAAACCCCTGTTCGAAAATTCAGCCAAAAAATCTCAATTTGTCGTATCTATCCATGACTCAAAAATTCCGATGATGTGTTTTGTTCGGGAAAAAAACTAGTTCCCTAAACATGAAATTTGTTACTTTTACTTTTCCGGGGATTAAAGTAACAAACTTTTAAAAATCGGGAAAGGGTAGTTGGGGGGTTTTCGGGAACCCAAATTTTGGGCTTTGAGTGAACGAGAAAAATTAAAATTTTCGGGGAAATAGAGGGTTAGGTTGTTGTCGGAAAAACCCCTACCTGCTTTGGGGGTTTTTTTTTTTTTAGTTAGCTAACCCCCGTTTATTTAGTAGCCCACCGAGTCGTGCAGAACCCAAATGAATTTAAGTGGAGACCCTCGTTTGGAAAAAAATCGGTTTTGGGTTTTAAAAATTTGGGCCCCTAAGTTTTTATATTCAACTCCTTCCTTTCCCGAGAAAAATTTTCGGGACGAAAATTTTTTGTGCTGAAGGTTTTTGTAGAAGTGTTTGCCGCATTGATCCTCGGAAGAATACCAGTACGTGATTTTACTAGATTTTCCCTTTTATTTGTTTTAAAGAAAGGGGGAGGAGGAGAAGAAAAGGGAAAACATTTGGGAAAAACCCGGAGACCTATTGGTCAAAACGAGGGTTAAACTGTAATTACATACTACTAACTATCAAAACATGTAAAAAGGACAGTTGGGTTTTAAAAAAACCTGTCCCTACGGAAAAATAGGAACAGGGAAATTTTTTGTATGAAGAATGAAGGATAAGAGTTTCTAACTTCGTTTTAGTGAACGAGAACTTTTAAATTTCGGAATAGGGGCTTAGGTTTTTTGGGAAAAACCCCTACCCGCCCGGGGGGTTTTTTTATTTGTAGTTAAATTTTCCCCCGTCATTTTGTAGCCTACCGGGGCGTGCAGAACCCAAATGAATTTTGTGGAGACCATCGTTCGGAAGAGAAACGGTTTTGGTTTAAAAAAAAATGGTCCCATAAGTTTTATATTCCCAAATCCTTCTTTACGAGATTTTCGAGACGATTTTTTGTGCTGAAAGGGCCCTTTTTTTTAGAAACTGTTTGCCGCCCTTTAAACCTCGGAAAATACCAGATTTAAAAAGATGATTTTACTAGATTTTACTTTATTTTGTTTAAAAAGGAGGAGGGGGAAAAAGAAGGAATACATTGGACTAACCGGAGAACCCATTTGGGCTAATACGAGGGTTCTGCGAATTTCATACTTAACTATCAAAAGCATGTAAGAGGACAGTTGGATAAAAAACCCGTCCCTACCCGGGAAAATAGGGGAAAATTTAAAATTTGTAGTGAAGGGAAAGATAGGAAAGAGTATGTAACCCAAAATTTCCACAACACAATCGTCCGGGGGGGCCCGCATAAAAATAAATTCCCCAGGGCACTATCAAAACCATTTATTTACAAACGGTTTTAGTCTGTTTTTTAAAATAAGTTTTTTGTGCTGGTTTCTGGCTGCTTCGACATTATTTTCTAAATCTTTGTTCCATCAATTAAAAAATTTTTAACATTGAAATCATTTTTACTGATTTCTGTGATGAAAAAGTTGAACCCTTCGTTTTTAAAACGTTTCTTTTGTTTTTCACGGGGAGGGAAAAGCCCCCATAAGTTCCATGATTTAAAGCATAAAACCTCTGAGGGGGAGGGAGGGGAGGAAAGGGGAAAGAAGAATACATTGGAATTTCTAGGAATAACCCGACCCCCAGGAGCCTATTGGTCCCCTAACCCAGGGGACTGTCCCGTTGAAAATACATACTAAATAACTATCGATAATGTAAAAAAACAGTTTGGAAAAAGATACCATTCCCTAAAGAAAATAGGAAAATTTGGGAAATTTTGTTTGTGAAAAATGATAGGATATGAAAAATAATAACTACCCCCCCCCCCACTAAAAACCCAATCCGGGTCCCCTAGTATTATAAAATAATTCGCAAAGGGGACTATCAATACCCCCTTTACCCTTTTCAGTGCGCGTCAAGTCTGTTTTTTTAAAAGTAGTTATTGTGGGGGGCTTTTGATAAAATTTTCTGGTAAAATTGTTTCCCTCCCCCCCATTTAACAAAATCTAACATTTTAAATAATTTTTACGGGGATCTGTGATCAACGTTTTACCCTTTAGTTTTAAAAACCCTTATTTCTTGTTTTCCCCTTGAGGGGAAAAACTCGAATTTGGTTTTTTTTGATTAAAAGAAATAAATCCTTTTAGGATCTTAAAGGTTTATACCCCAAATCCCCCGGAAATTTACGATTTCCCTTTTAAAGGAAAAAAATATTATGCTTCCGCAGTCTCCTTTTTAAAATGAATTTCGCAGCGATGAAATTTGTTTGATTGCTCTTCTTTTTCAAAGATTCCAATTTGGCTTGGGTCTTTTTAAAGAAACAAGGCGAACCCCGAATTGAACGGGGATATTCCCAAGTGGGGGGCCTAACCAAAGGGGCTGTATAATCGGTCATTTCTTTTTGGAGTGTTTTTGTTCAAAGTTTTCGTTTAAAAGAAAACCCCAAAATTCATAATTTTCCTTTTTACTGGGAGCTAGGCAAAGCGGCTGGGTTTTTTTAACATTACTGTGATGGGCAAACCCAAAATTTCTCCTCTGTATGGGAGTTTAAAGATTTTTTCTTGGGATTTTATAGTTATTTTTGAGGTTATCGTTTTTCCTATATGCATTATGTACATTTTTTCGGAATTAAATTTTAATAACCAGTATCACTCCAAACTGATAGTTTGTCGAGATTTACGTTTTATGAGTTTTGCAGTTTTTTTCTGCTTTAAAACCCCCCTATTTTTGGGGTCCCTCTCCAAATTTCGAATTTTAGAACAAAACCCCCATCCAGACATTGATATTAAACAGAAAAATGGGGTAGAACCCAAGACCGAGCCCTGAGGCAAACCCCCCTAGTAACATCTAAAACCCAAACAGAAAGTCTCCCATTTATTTCTACCCTTTTTTTTACAATTTTTTAAAGCCAAAACGCCAAAACCCTGAAATAATTTCTCTCCCAAACCCTTTGGGCCCCTTTGCTTTTGGGTTAAAAAATCGTTTTGGGGGAAAGCTCGAAAGGGTTTCTGAAAATCAAGGGGATATTACAAACCGGGGGGGAAATTTAGCGCCCAGTTTGAAAAAAAATGACGTTAAAAAAAAACGAGTAGGTTTTTTTAACAGGGCTCATCTTTCGAAATTTCCCTGCTGGGAGTTTACTATTTAGTTATTTCATTGACCCCACTATTTTTTACCCGCTATTTTTTCAAATAGTTTTAAAAATCACAGACGTTTTGACTAAATTTAGCGATTATTAAATTGCGAGGCTCTTTCTCCCTTTCTTGAATACGGGGTATCATTAGCTAAATTTTTATATACAAGGAAAAACTTTTGTCCATTTTGCAATTTATTGAGAATAAACTTTTAAAGGGAGTGAAAGTTGGGCTGTGGGCATTTCGAAGTAATCTCGGCGAGATTTCCCTCCCCCCCCCACCCGGGTTTTTTCTGGGGCAAATTTCTGCAAAAACTTTGAATTTTTTGTTACGTTATCTTTTCCCATTTTCCCCAAACTACATTTCGAGTCCCGCCCTACATTTTTACTGGGTTTTGGGGAATGGAGCTTCTCTTCTTTAATTAAAAACTGCTTAATTTAAACATTTAGTAGGGGGCGCCATACTCTTATTATAATTTACCAAGATGTTATTCTTATCTTTCAGTGGCCCAATACATGTTTTGACGTTTTTCTTACTTCGAACGTATTGAAAGAACCTTTTCGGGTTTTATTTGGATTCCTTTGCAATTTTTTCTTCATACACGCGCTTCTTAGACTTAATTAATATTTTGCAACGACGCTTTACGTCATTGTATTCTCTAGAGTCGCAGTCCGCATTTGATCGCTTGTAAACTTTATACGCTCGGCGCTTACTGCGAATGATTTGTTGAATCTCATTAGTCATCCAACAGGGTCTGTTTATGTTATTCAAACGTTTTCTTACCATGGGAACATGTTTTTCCACCACCGATTGGAGTTTATTTGTGAATAAATTACACATGTTTTCGGCGTTATTACCATTTAGTAGGTCAATCCAATCAACTTCGCTTAGTACCCTGCTGATCTTCGTGAAATCTGCTTTATTATAATTGGGAGCTAATAACCGATTTTCTGTGATGTCTACATTGCAATTTATGCCGCATCTGATTAACCTGTGATCACTGTTTGCCAAATGTTCACCTATATCGCAGTAATCAATCAGATCAATGTCGGTAGTGAAAACTAAATCTAGATATCCCTTGTATGCTCACGGACCACCTGATTCAAATATACTTCGTTTACCATATCAAGCAATCGCATACCTTTTCTATCAGCAGAATCATTATTACAGTTTATACGAGGTAGGTTAAAATCTACACATATAATTGTATCGTTATTATTGTTGGAAGAGAAGGAGGAGGTGTATCAGCAAAAGGAGGAGGAGGAAGAACAAATATAGGTAAGCAAGAGGAAATGAGGAAGAAAACAAGAAGGAAGAAGCGAAGCAACAAGAGCACATACCAATAACAAGGAAAGGTTAGAAGAGAGACTTATGAAATGATGTGTTATATAGACAAACAATACTTCAACACCAGCTTGAAAAAAAATCAAATTCCTTAGATGAAGGAAAGAGAAGTTGTAGTACCAATATGCATAATCTTCCCACGTACACACGCACAAACGCGCGCGCGCACACACACACACACACACACACACACACACACACACACACACACACACACACACACACACACACACACACACACACACACACACACACACACACACACACACACACCACACACACACACACACACACACACACACACACACACAACACACACACACACACACACACACACACACACACACACACACACACACACCACACACACACACACACACACACACACACACACACACACACACACACACACACACACACACACACACACACACACACACAACCCACACACACACACACACACACACAACACCACACACACACACACACACACACACACACACACACACACACACACACACACACACACTACCAACACACACACACACTAACACACACAGCCACAACGAACACCAACCACTGAGGGCCCGTCGTGACCATAAAAATCTCTTGAAACTCTTATGCCTCAGACGAGAGCTACTTTGCATAACCTCTTGTGGCTGACCTGGATAATATGGGCAAAGATAAGGAGGAGGAGGAGTAGGAGAAGCAATAAGAGGAGGAGCTAGCAAAGGAGAAGAAAGGATATGAGGAGGAGGACGACGACAACGAGGAAGGAGGGGGGCGGTAGGTGAAGGGTGGGTCACCGTGCAATCCAGGACAACTTAGTGCTGGTGATTGGCCTGGTGACCGTCTCTACCTCACCCTGATGGCCTAAGTTGCCACATTAATACAGAGCGACCACTGAGGCTGCTCTGAAGGCGGCATTCTCTATGATAATGTGTTTGTGTGCCTGAGGAGCCTACGTTGTGGGGGCCTTCTTAACTTGCAGGGTTTTTTTCTCTCAGCTTCACTCTTGCTCTCTCTCTATATATATCTCTTTCTCTCTTTTTCTTCTTTCTCTCTCTCTTATAAAATGACTTTTTTCCTCGTAATGTTTCCTTAAACGTCCTCATACTCACACATTAGTTGTCACCCAAAGTTTACAAGGCAAAGACCATTGATCTTAGTTTATAAGCTTTACAGGGTGACTGACAAACTGACTGACTGGCCGCCGCACTGACTTACTGATTTCACAAACTGCCTAATTATAGACTTTAATACTCGAGTTGTTCGCATAAAAGTATGAAAGTGTATAGTGTTCATGGTCAAGGTCCGCATAAATCACACCAGGTCACATCCGCTACATAATAACCAAACAGCTAATCGATAAATATAAAATCCACTGAGAAACCACAGCAATAACGATCTCAAGAACTTTCCCATAGACATAAAGAACAAGAACGACAACAAAAGAATAAATACAAAACGCCGTGTCATCGGTTGTCTCATCTCTGAGGTATCTTACACCACTGACTGTTTTCACACAACATGCTGCCTTGGTGTTAACGCTGAACAATTTTCTGAATTATCAGGCCAATACAAAATCGCAATTATTTAATGGTATTTGTATTAGGATCAATTGATAACAGATATTAGTGTATGCTAGATGCCTGTGTATATATATATGATTTTTATGTGTTTTATATGTTTACACACACACACACACACACACACACACACACACACACACACACACACACACACACACACACACACACACACACACACACACACACACACACACACACACACACACACACACACACACACACACACACACACACACACACACACACACACACACACACACACACACACACACACACACACACACACACACACCGTAGTGTAGTGGTTAGCACGCTCGGTCCACAACCGAGAAGTCCCGGGCTCGATTCCCGAGCGGAGCGGAAACATATGGGTTGTTTCCTTAAAACCCAAGCCTCTGTCCACCCAGCAGTGAATGGGTAAAGGGTGTTAGCCGGGGTTTGTGACCTGCTCTCCGGGGTGCTGGCTTCGGCCAACACAAAGCACTAAGGATGAATGATAAAAATGTTGATATGGAGACGGGGCCACACGAGCGTTGCTCAGGCCCTGTAAAATACAACTAGATGAATACAACTAGATGAATACACACACACACACACACACACACACACACACACACACACACACACACACATCTAGGGTACTCCGTAGGGTTGTGGGAGCACGCTCGGTTCACAACCGAGAAGTCCCGGGTTCGATCCCCGGGCGGAGCAAAGAGAGATGGGTGGTCAATATAAACTCTAGCCCCTGTCCACCCACCAGTGAATGGGTACCGGGCTTTAGCCGAGGGTTTTTGACCCGCCTCCAGGGTAGCAGCTTCAACCAACACTAAACACTAAGGATGAATGATAAAATGAAGATATGGAGACGGGGTCATACGAGTGTAGCTCAGGCCCTGTAAAATACAGCTAGATAAATACAACTAGATGAATACGCACACACACACACACACACACACACACACACACACACACACACACACACACACACACACACACACACACACACACACATAAACACACAAACACGCGCATACACACACACTTGCTTCATTGCAAGAAGTATTCATGACTTCAAAGGCAGACTGGATAATAGTAGATTTGGAGACGGGACAGTACGAGCATAGCTCTTTTCCTGTATGTTACAACTAGGTAAATACAACTAGGTAAATACCCAAAAGAAAAGACAAATGCAAACACACACACACACACATATACACTTATTTTTTATTTTCACCAATAAAGACAACGAGTGATTCCGAATATAAATATAATATAAAAAAATAATAAAACGGAAAATAGCGTGACACTGATATTAAAAAAACCACATAAAAAACAGTACTTATAGACGAAATCCTAAAATTATCAAACACACATTTACACACATAAAACAAACCAAAATCAGAATCTTCATTATATGTGTGCTACATATTTATGCCAATTATTAAAATTCATCGACCTATGACAACTGGACAATAAGGACTTTTTTCTTAAAGTTATAGAAA